>VDFB02356617.1:0-219614 GCA_007258455.2 Sequoia sempervirens | reverse complement strand
AATCTCAAAATAGTCAGTTTTGCCCTTGTGGGTCTATTCTGCTTTTTCAGAAGCATATATGGAGCTCCGAGGTCATCAATGGAGGTCATTCGGCTGCCAGGCATCAAAATCAACACTCAGGCTTTCAAAAGAAGATGAAATGATGAACATGCACGAAGAATGAAGAAGAAGATAAAAAATGATGAAAATTTCCTAACACTGGCAAGTTTGGGCGCCCCTAGTGAAGAAAGGCGCCCACCTTTTTAGGGTACCAGATGAAGGAATTAGGGTTACAGTCTCCAATGAAAGTTGTTCAGTTTTCAGTCAGCTTCGCGATGGATATCCCCATCAGAGAATCCGACAATCCAGTCTCCAGCAAATTCAAGTCAAAGTGGAAGGTATAAAATGAAGATCTGAAACTTGAAGAAGAATAAATTGAAATTTTTTCTAAGTCTGGAGAAACTGGGCGCCCCAGTTGAAGAAAGGCGCCCAACTTTTCAAGGGTGCAAACAGTTGAAATTGCAATCAAGGTTATAACGGGATGTCTTCATAATGCAACAGGCTTTCCAACGAGCTATCCAGCACGACAAACGGAGTTCGCAGTCACCAGATTCAAAGAGCTGAACAGAAGGTCCGATGAGAGTTGAAAAGAGAGATCTAAAAGCAAAGGTGAAAAAGGTGAAAAATAAACTAAGTGTTGGTAAAGTGGGCGCCCCCAGTCAAGATAGGCGCCCAAGCTTTTGAAGGGTTAAAAGATGCTTTTTGGCAGAAGTGTTTCCAGAAGACCCCTCCTAAAATCTTCTCAGCTTCGCAATGAGCACAACCATCAGTCAATCCGACACCCGGAGCTCAAGATTCAACAAGGTCGCCCGAAGAAGTGAAAGACATGAATAAATTGAAAATTTTCTAAGTCTGATGAAACTGGGCGCCCCCCTTGAAGAAAGGCGCCCAAACTTTAAAGCCTCCAAATGATGGAATTCGCAAAAGTAACGTCCAAGAAGGCCTCACCAAAATCAGCCTGGCTATCCAACGTAACATTCAGACAGTCAGTCGGATCAGCGTAGCTCCCGGAATCGAAGATTCATCAGAAAATCAAACGGAGAAGGAAGAACTTGGAAATCTGAAAAAATGGCTAACACTGTGAAAGTTCGGAGCCCCTCGAAGGAAAAGGCTCCCATGAATTCAGAGGTCAAGATCAAGTTTTTAGCCAAAGGCTCCTCCAGAACATCCTTCTCAGTTTCAGTCAGGCTCCGTCGTAAACCACTCAGCTCGCCTGTCGGGTTGGGGTGTCAACGAGAATTCAGTGGCGAAGTAGCATGTAAAAATGAAGAAAAGTTGAAAAAGTCAAATTTTTGACTAACACTGGTGAAAATAAGCGCCCCTCTTGGAGAAAGGCGCCCAAAGTTTCATGCCTTAGAAAATTTTCATAGATTTTCGAAATTTTCAAGATTGCAAGAGAAGAAAGAGGCGTCCAAGTTCAATGAAGCTGAGATTTAGGGTTTTGGAGATAAAAGCAAAAGAAAGCAAAGCAAAAACAAAACCCTAAGTCTATTTAACATCTTTCTTTTATGTTATTTTCATTATTTTTGCAGGTAGCCTTCAAGGGAGAAAGTTGGAGCAGCAAGTTTGAAGAAATTTTTCAAGATTCAAGAACGTAGCTTGCTGGTTTTTCATCATATTTTTCAGATCAGCAACATAAACCCTTGCTTTTTCAAGCTTTTTCATCCAAAAGATCAAACTTTTCAAGAAGAAGACCAAGGCATTCCATTTTTCAATCATCTGGGTCTTTTCTCTTCAGTCTTCTGAAGGTTTTTCAAGAAATTTTCATCAAGTTGCAGCAGCTGCTTTTTATTTGCATGTCAGTGAAATCTTCAGGGTTTGCAAATTTGGATCATCTGGGTCCTCTCAAAACAGTCTTTTGGAGAAAACCCATATCACAGCTTTTTCAAGAAAATTTCAAATTCGAGAGTTGGCTGCTTTTTCAATCAGCCATCAGTGTTTTTCAAATCTGATCAACTGGGTCCATTTCTAATGATATTCTGAACAAAACCCAGGTGCTAGCTTTTTCGGTGAAAAATTGAAGAAATTAGGGTTTGCTGCTTTTTCAGTGAAAATTCAAGATTTTCAAAAACGGACGATCTGGGTTGTCTTGCAACGAGATTCTGAGCAAAACCCATATCTCAGAAAAAATCCCAAAAAAAGTGTCCGTTTGAGGCCAAAAACCAGCATTCTAAAAAAAGAAAGTTGCTCAAGACTTGTCTGAACATAGGCGAGTTTACAGTCATTCTTCAAGGTTTTCAATATGGAATACACTCCCCTCGAGTTTAAGAGCAAATCAGCACTATGTCAGAACTTCATCATCTCAGCTGAAGAACGAGAGAAGGTGTCATATGAGAAAGAGGAAAGGTATCGGAAAAGAGTGTTGCAATACTCTTATGATGGAAATCAAGAGAGGTGTCAGAAGCATAAAGTTGCAGAGCCGCCAAGTTATCAATTAGTGAGTCATCTTTTTGGGCAGCGATGTTTTGCAAGAATAGAACTCATAAAGCAACTGAAGAAGTGAAAGATCCTCTAGGTTTGATCACAAAAGGCGAAGAGATCTTGGAGAATCAGAATATTGCCTTAGTTGGCATAGATGCACCGAACCGGGACACAATCTCAAAATTCCTAGCAGATGTGATCGAGTTTTAAAGCAGCTTTCTTCTAGAAGCTTTCTTTCCCGCTTTCTTTCTATTCTTGGAATAATCCTTATCCATTCTTTGAGGATAGAAAGAAGATAAGATGTAATAGTTGGCGCTTTTCCGCTTTTTCGCTTTTTAGGGTTTTTATCTTTCTAGATTTAGTTAATAAAGCTTGCTTGTCGAAAGCAAGTCTAGATTGTGAAAGCAAGGGAGATTTTAGGGTTCCCTACCTCCTGCTTTTCTCTATAAATAAGCAGCCTTTGCTCATTTAGTTTTTAATCCATATAAGGATAACAAACCACGGAAGTCTTTTAGCCAAGGTTGTTATTCAGCATCGGGCTTCACTTTGTGTTGGAACTAAGCATTGTGTTAGCAAATTATGAGCCCGTGATTGCAGCAAGTTGTTATTCAAATACCAATTGTAAGCAGGATAAGCAAAATTGTTGAGCCTCTCTTTAGCCAACAAGGAGTTAGTGTAATTGCTGTTTCTATTGTGTAAGAGAAAGATTGCAAGCCTCTTTAGCTGCAATTTCTTGTTCCAGGCATGTTAGAAGTGAGCTTTGTTCCAGAAGTTTGAGTAATAAAATCATGAGCCTCCTTTGCCTTGATCCAAAATCTCAGATTTCCGTTATTTGTGTTATGCTTCTATGATCTCGATTTCAGCTTGCATTGAAGTGTGTAGATGTTTGTTGAGAAAGAGTTTATCGAAGTATTTTGTCAGAAAATCTACTTTGTTAAGTTCTAACTTCTCTTGCTCTGCTATTACTTGAGAGGTTAGGAACGTCTTTAGTCTAGGTTAGTCGTAGTTGAAGTTCTTAAATCAGAAAATCTCAGCTGCGGCGTTTGTGTTTTATAAACCTTGTGCTCTAAGCTGATCAAAAAGATAGGCAACTTAGTTTTAGTTTACTTTCTTGAATACCATCAGCAAGAGGGAGCTTCCCCTCCTAATTTGAACAGCAGTTTATCTGTGCATAGCTGTCCGTTTCAAATACGCATTCCAGAGGTGCGAATTTAAACGCCAACATTTCACATGGTAATAATTGGTTGATAAGCATGTTTTAGGCTTCACAATGTCTCTGTGTAACTCCATTTTTGAAAGTTACTTCTTCTTGCTCTCCCTGACTTGAAATATAAGAATTTCGAAAATAAGACCCTGCTGTTTACTGAGAAATCAGAACTTTGAAAGGGGTTGTTTGATGAATCAGCAACAAAAGAATTTGAGTGCCCTTATTGAAGTAGAAGCTTGGAAACTCTTCTCATATACTGTTCTTATTTGGTTTTACTATTTTGGTGTCAAAACTCAGTTTTGTCTGCATGTTACAGCAGCAATCTATGATTAAACTTGGGGGCTTGAACTGATATCTTACACTGAGGATAGCAACTTCATGCAGTTCTAAGATGGGAAAGCACAACTTATACCCTTTCATGGTTCATGAATTCATTGCCAATTTAGTTCGCCATTTTAGAGAGGCCTTGCTAGATAGGAAGTGCAACATAACTTAAGTGTTTAAGTTCCTGTTTTCTGGTTGCACTTTCACAACCTTATTGCCACTTAGGTCACACTTTTGTAGTAGTAATGTTAAGGAGAAGGTGTGAGAAACTTGTTTCAGTAAACCTTACCTTTACTGGTCATGAAGTTCGAACCACTTTGCCACCAAAATTCCCATTTCACATTGGCATTGCCACTGATAAAGGGCGACTCTCATACTTTGTAAAATTTTTCTTTGCTTTTGTTGTGCTTTTCCTCCAATTCTGCCTCTTAGTTTGTGCTTTTGAACTGGTTATTCCATTTGGGAAGTGTAACATAACTTTAAGACTATAAATTCCTCTTAGCTTGTTGCATTTTCCTTAAGCCATTACCATTTTCACATGGCAATGCCATTTGAAAAGTGTCACTCAGTTACCCTTCTCCATCTCTAAAGCTTACCATGAATCTATTAGGCTTTAGTCACTTTGGTTGAACTTCTTTATGCCATTGCCACTAGAATCGAATCTTTAGACTGACAATTCCATTAAAAAGGTGTGATCCTTCCCTTAGATAAATACATTTTCTCCTTATCACCATTTTCAACTGAAGTAGCCATTTAATTCATAGCATTGTTGCTCCATTTGTTTTGCTTGAATGGAGTGCTGAAAAGAATTTGTAAAATATTTCCCAGCCTTGTCTTTGCCATTTAGTCTTTAAAAGCCTGACTAATCGTAGTTTGCCATTCCTCACCAATGAATGATCTGTGAGCACTGTTAGTAGACAAACTAGGCTACAACTTCATAACTTGACAGATTGACATGAAGGATAACCTGACTAACATTGACTAGCATGACACAGATATTGACCAAAAATTTGACAGAAAAGACAAAGTTTTGCAGGGGTATCAATATTGGTACTAACACTTTCTGGGTTTGTAATCCTGAAAAAGTAAATCTTCTTTATCAAGACATGTGTTGGAAACCTTGATAATCAGTACTCTACCTTGACACTTGATTTCCTTTCCTCATATATAAGTTGTCATATTGATCTTGTTTGACATGCTCGAAATCTTCCTTCTGTGGGCCCTGCAAAGGTCTTATCTTGAATTGACAATGACAACATTGAATAGTACTAGAATCAAGGACATAGATTTGACTTACAAATGAGAAATGACTGGATGTTGGCTTACAACTTGACACAGTTTGATTTTTTTTTGTTGTTGTATGGGTACGCCATTATTACTCTTTAGTAGTCTTCATTTATTTCTTTTGTATTTTTGTAAATTTGAAAACATTCATTATTGTGCATTAGTTCATTCTTCACATCTTGACTAGTAGAATGCAAAGCAGGTGAATAAACATGCACACTGAATGGATTTTGTCATATTCTGTGTTATGAGATGTGTGAAAAGGGACTTTAAGATTGCAAGTCAATCCTACTTTAGAACTTCAAATGCTCATGTATACACCATTTTCTAGATTACGTACACATTGTTTATTTGCCAAAAATTTCCAACACCTTTTGTAATGTGCAGGTCATTTCTAATCTACCCTTTAATATCACTACTGAGGTGCTAAAGATACTTCTTCCAATGGGAGATGTATTCTCTCATGTTGTGTTGCTTCTACAGGTTTGATCTAAGCATATTCATTTTTAGTTTTGTAGATGTATTGCTTATTTAGATTATTTAATCAAGGATGGTTTTTGTATTGGCATTATTGAGAGCATGTGCAAGTTTCAATTTTTGTGAGGAAATATTTTTCTCATGCTTCCTTTTGCATTACATTCTTTAGTATGTGTGTGCTTGCTCAGCTGTTGACCTGTATATAATAACCCTGTTGACAATATATGATTTTGCTTTGGAGTTGAACTTTGATAGTTTATTTTAATGACAAACCAAGCATATTGTCTGCATTATTTCTATGGATACTTATAATCCTTACTAGCTCTCTCTATTGGATTTATGCACTCGATTGAAATAGCAGAAGAGACAACAATAACAAGAGGCATGAATCAGAGGTAAGTTTATTGGTGTAGGAATGCCATATTTATACATGCTTTGATGTTAGGTACATAACCAATAGGTGGTTATACCTAATTTAAGTTTCATTTATAATAGAACATTCGTTATTAATAATCTCACTTATTTTAAACTTAAACTATTTGAAATCTGCTATGAACCAATGCACCTAATTATTATAGAACTCTCCGTTAATGTCCATTTGGATAGCCTCATGACAAAAACATTTTTAATTAGGGAGAGAGAATATTTCAATATTCAAACCATGTTTTCAAAAAGCTCATGAATCATCTTTGATTTCTTCCTTTATCTCTCTCCCTCTTTCAAAGGTTGTAACTTGTTTTCCTCATAAAGTTTTTGGCATGTGAAGGCCTACAAAACCTTTCAATGTGACCTAGTTTACCACACCAATAATGTCTTTGAGGTTGTTTGCCAACATTGTCTCCATTCAAAAGTATCTTTGTTATTTTTGTTATTCATTTCCGTTAGTTTTAATATGTGCCAGCGATTCATTCTCTTCAAATTTATTTTCTTGTCTTTCAGTCGTCCGCTGTTCTTTCCATAGCAAATAATCTGAACTCTTCTCAAAATCCTAGCTTCTTGTGGTAAGTGACAAAGTTTCCACTATTCATTCATAAGCTTTAGGTGAACTTCATAACATATTTGATTTAAATTTTTCATTGTCCATAGTTTACCATGGGACATTAGGATGACTTCTAATGTCCAATTTTTCTAATGATCACTCATTGATTCACTTTTCTATACTTTTTTAACAATTTAATTCACACCTTTCAGTGCGAGGCAAAATGGAACGATGTGTATGGTGGAACCATTCTTCAAATTAGAAGGAGAAACTCCCTATAACAAAAATTAATCTAATCTAAACAATAAATACTTGTTATTTACAATATGCATGGTATTTTTTTGGAGTGATTGCCATATAGTGAATGAAGCAAAAAGTGTGTTTTTGAGTATGTAATACAAATATAAAATAAAACCAAATACGTTTATGCTGTTAAACTAAATGCATAAACTGAGCTATACAAGTACACGTAAAGCTAATATTGGTTCAAACAACACAAAAGATGGTAAATCAGAAGAGGGGAATGGCGTATAAAACTAATAGACCCACTTCATTGAGATCTGCAATACAAAGCTTATAGTTACAATAATATTAGAATATTAGTTTAGTATAATAATAAAGTGTGTGTATACTTGTCTGTAATAAGTAGTTGTAGTTATTTTGTTGTAACACTACTATTTATTTTTAGTATATGATCAATAATATGATGTGGTGCTCTCAACTTGATTAAGTATACCATTTCCTCTCAATGTCATTATTTGGTTTTTACTAACATTGGTATCAAAGTTGGATCTAGTTGATCATATGAAATTTGAAGAAGGTTAGGAAGATAGAAGGATGAAAGATGCCTAGCACAATTCTATATTTGAAAGAGAAAATCATAGTCAAGAATTTGAAGTTTTTGCAGTAATGAAGAGTTTGTAGAGGATTTCAAGGGTTTTCTTTGAAAGATCAAAGATCTAGAAAGTTGTCTAGTTGTTGGTTTTTGCAGTCACATAGATGAGTAAATTGTGGCAAAAATTAGTAGAATTAGTCATGGCTAGGGCACATGGGAAGATTTGTAGTGATTGGAGGATTTAGTTGCATTTAGGTCACGTGCTTGACATTATTTGCAACAACATCATGCTTCTTTTGTGTAAAATTTTTATAATCAGATTAATGCACAGAAAATTAATTCAAACTTAGACACAGCAACACAGCAGATACCCTGGGAAAACCCTCCTCTTGAGGGAGAAAAACCCAGCAACAAAGATCTCAGTTATATATATAAATTGAGGCAACAATTCTCTTTACAATGAGGCCAGTCACAAGGCCAAACTTCAGCACCTAACACAGATGCAATGATAATCTGCACTTCACTAAACTATTTCTGTCCTTGACTGAAATTCGCAATCTGCTCTAAATGAAATTCGCACTCTCTAAAGAATAATATATATCGAACTTACTTGATTGATTACAATGAGAGAGTTATCTCTTATATATACAACATGAAGGGACGCCACCCTTAACTTGATACAAGTCGGCCAAGAACAAAATATATCTCCTTTTAATTAATCGCGCCAATGAAGGAAGTCGGCCCTTAACACAAAAGACGTGACTTTACATTTAATCATTATTTGCTTTAATAAATCGAAGTGACACCTCAACATTATGCCTCTTGAGATCTTATAAATTAAATAGCATATAGCTATCATTTAATTTATTCGCTGTGGGAGATCGCTGGAGTATTAGATCGACGCTGAACAGATTAATATCATTAACACTCCCTCTTAGCTAGAGAGAATACTTCCAGCTGCGCAATACAAATCACCTCATCGTGATGTCTACCTCTATGGCTACAACCATAAGTGAACAAGAAGAATATCACCTCAACGTGATATTAGATATCGCCTCAACACGATATCAACCATAATATGGTGTGTACAAGTGTTCATCACTTGCGTGATGTTGTCACCTCAACGTGACATTCACAAGTACAAGATGTGTCATGGAGTCTCACACATGATATCCACCATGACTCAAGCTCAGATGGTGGAAACAAGGGCTTACACCTCAAATTCCTCCGTCTCAGAGGAAAATACATTAACAAGGACTTGCACCTCAAATTCTTGCGTCTCAGAAGAAAATGTATTAACAAGGCTCACTGATACTGAGACTCTTACTCAGTCAAGGCTGGATTCTCCACCATACAAAGCTTATCTCAGAAGTACACAAACTTTATCCTGGCGAGAGGCTTGGTGAGAATATCTGCCATTTGCTCATCAGTGCTAATGTACCTCAACTGTACAGCCTTCCGTAGTACCATATCTCTAATATAGTGGTACTTGATCTCAACATGCTTGGTTCTGTCATGAAACACAGGATTGACAGAAAGCTTCACACAACTCTGATTATCACAATGAATGATAGTAGGCTCCATTGATTGTCCAAACAATCCTGCAAGGAGCTTACGAAGCCATACTACTTCTCGAGTTGCCATACAAGCAGCAATGTACTCGGCCTCTGTTGTACTCAATGCTACAGATGACTGTTTCCTACTGCATGAGGAAATCATAGCAGAACCCAAACTGAAGCAACAACCAGAGGTGCTCTTCCGATCTGTGACACAACCTGCCCAATCAGAATCAGTGAAACCATGTAACTCCAAGTCTGCATCTGAAGTATACCTTAACCCATATCCAACTGTGCCACGCAAGTATCTCAGGATATGTTTAGCTGCAACATGATGTATCTGTCTCGGATCACACATAAACTGGCTAAGTGCACTCACTGCATGGCAAATATCAGGTCTAATGTTAACTAGATACATCAAGGATCCAATCAGCTGTCTGTACAATGTAGGATCCACCAAATCTGAACTAGCTGCAGCCTCCTTCAATTTATGAAGGTTGGTCTCCATAGGTGTAGACATGGATTTGCAATCCATCATGCCAAATCTCTTAAGTATATCAATGGTGTACTTCCCTTGACTTAGAATCATTCCATCTAGTTTCTGCCAGACTTCTAAGCCAAGGAAGTAATGCATGAGTCCAAGGTCCTTCATCTCAAATTCAGAAGTCAATTCCTTTGTACATTCCAGAATCAGGTGATCTTCTCCAGTAAGGATCAGATCGTCAACATATAAAACCAAAATTAATGCATCACCATTGATTACCTTGAAGTAGAGATTTGAATCAGCATCATTCTTTAAGAAGCCCAAACTTGATAGGTACCGATCAATCCTTTCGTACCATGCACGAGGAGCCTGCTAAGACCATACAAGGCCTTCTTCAGCTTGCAAACATGTGACTCCTTCCCATGAATCTCAAATCCATCGGTTGCTCTATATAAACCTCTTCCTCAATCACTCCATTGAGAAAGGCTGTCTTCACGTCCATCTGGTGAATCTTCCATCCTCTAGATGCAATAGCAATGATGGTTCTGACTGAAGTGTAGCGAGCAACAGGAGCAAATGTCTCATCATAATCAACTCCCTCTTTCTGAGAGAACCCACGAGCCACAAATCTTGCCTTGTACTTCTCAATGCTTCCATCTGCAACATGCTTAATCTTGAATAGCCATTTAGAAGATACCACAGACTTGCCCTGGGTCTAGGAACAATATCCCAAACATCATTTTTAGAATTGGTGATACTCCTCGTCATAGCATCTCTCAAACGTGATGACTAGATGCTTTTCTCAACACAGGTAGGCTCAGATTCTATAATCTGACTCATCAAGGCAACATAACTGGAGAACTTATGTGGCCTTTTGCTTTCTCTGAATGTGCCTCTAGGAGCTGGAAAACTTTCAGCCTCTTGCATAGTACGCCTGGCCCATAGAGGTCTCTTTCTCCCAATAACAATGTCAGTAGGCCCATCAGTAGGTTCCAAGGGTTCAATAGGATCAGCGTCTTCTTTTGGTTCTGAAGTCTCCCTCTGAATCTCAGGAGTATGGTCAACTTCCATATCCTGAGGAGACTCTTCATTATCAATTTCCATATGAATCCCCCTGGATCTTCTAAATGCAACATCTTCCTCGAATGTGACATCCCTACTGATCTCGTTCAACTTCTGACCTGGAATGTAAATTCTGTAAGCTTTTGATGTCTCACTGTAGCCGACAAATATTCCCTTCTTGCCAAAAGGCTCCAACTTGGTTCTCTTTTCCTTGGGAACATGAATATAGACAGGACTTTCAAAGATCCTCAAATGACTGACTTCAGGCTTCTTCCCTGTAAAGGCTTCTTCTGGAGTCATATTCTCCAAGATCTTATGAGGACTTCTGTTCTGAACATATACAGCTATCCTGGAGGCTTCTGCCCATAGGAATGTTTGCAAATCTTGATCATGGATCATGGCCTTCGCTGCTTCCACAATCATTCTGTTCTTTCTTTCTGCAACACCGTTTTGTTGAGGATTATAGGGAACACAAAACTCCCTCTTAATCCCTGCATCAATACAAAAATTCGAAAACTACCAGAGGTGTATTCTCCACCATTGTCAGATCTGTGGACTTTAATTCTTTTACCGAAAGATTTTCTACCAAGGCTTTAAACTCTTTAAACCTATCCAACACTTCCTCAGACTCTTTAGATTTCAAAAAATAAATCCAAGTCTTCCTAGAGTGATCATCAATGAAAAGAACATAATACAAGAAACCACTCGAAGAAGGAATAGACATAGGTCCACATAAATCAGAATGAATAAGGTCTAAAATACACTTAGATCTATTTTCACTACTATGAAAAGGGGCTTTTATATTCTTACCTAATGTGCAGCCCTTGCAAGTACCTTAGTGCTCCTGGTTGAACTTAGGAAGGCCTGTCACCATCTTCTCCATGATAGGTAAGGCTCGGAAGTGTAGGTGAGCCAATCTCCGATGCCAAAGATCGCATAGACTTGAAGAGTCATGAACCAAAGCTTGTAATGAACGTGTGCAGACCTTGTAAAGGTTTTCATGTCTAACTCCAATTACTTGAGCATCCTTGAAGCTAGAGTTTTCCATCCACACTAGAACTTTTCCTTTGGAGAAGGCAACTTGATATCCTTTATCTTCCAAAGCTGAAATAGAAATAAGATTACACTTGATTCCAGGAACATAAAGAACATTACCCAATTGAAGCGATATGCCGGAATCCAAATGAAGTGTAGAGGTCCCAATTCCTTTCATGGAGTAGCTAGCATCATCTCCAATGATGACTTGTTCAGAAGACTCCTTTTCCACCAAACTTGATAAGTGCTCCTTAAAGCCGGTAATGTGTCGTGAAGCACCACTGTCGATTATCCAAGTGTTGGTGTCGGAAGGTACACTGCTTGATAATGCCGAATAGAACAAATATTCACTTGAATCCTTTTGAGGAGAGGCATCATCAACATCCGTGGCCTGTTGCTTAGGTCTAGTTGGACAATACTTGGCGAAGTGGCCAAACTTATCACACCTAAAACATTGAATCTTGGACATATCCCTCTTCTTCTTGAATGGAGGTGCATCATCATTTCCCTTGTCCCGATTCCTTTTGAAGAATCCTTTCCTTCCATCTTTTCCTTTCTTCTTTGATGCATGGGAGGCGAGAACATGAATGTCTTCATTCTTTGAACTTTGACCCATGCCTCTTGCCACCAACCTTGATTCTTCTTGAATGCAATCAGATCTTAGGCGATCAAACTTAGGCAATTTCGATCTTGCACTGATTCCTTGAATGAAGGATTCCCAAGACAAAGGTAGCCCATTGAGGGCGAGCATGGTCAAATCCTTGTCATCAACCATATACCCAATTGTTGAGAGCCGATCTCTCAAATTTGAAATCCTCATGAAGTATGTAGTAACAGATTCTCCCTTTGACATCTTCACATGATGCAATTGATGCTTTAGAGCAAGAGCTCGGCTGGTATTGTTGACTTCGTACATCTCTTCCAAGGTCTTGAGCATATCTCTTGCTGTCTTCAACTTAGAGATGATAGGAACAATATGATCCTTGACGGAATCAACCAATATCTTCATTGCTTTAATGTCTTTCTTCAACCACTGCAACTTTTCTTCTTCCTCCTCAGGTTCAGAAATGCTAGACTCGACGAACTTACCCAAGTCATTTTCACGCAAGGTGAGCATGATCCTAAATCTCCATGAAGTGAAGTTAGATGCACCTTCGAGTCTATCTTCAACCTTCAAACCATTCACCATCTTGACTGATGTAGATAAGTGAACAACAAAAGGGTATGCTGGTTTGCAATAATCTGATCACGATCCTCTCAAACCCGCTCTGATACCATGTAAAATTTTTATAATCAGATTAATGCACAGAAAATTAATTCAAACTTAGACACAGCAACACAGCAGATACCCTGGGAAAACCCTCCTCTTGAGGGAGAAAAACCCAGCAACAAAGATCTCACTTATATATATAAATTGAGGCAACAATTCTCTTTACAATGAGGCCAGTCACAAGGCCAAACTTCAGCACCTAACACAGATGCAATGATAATCTGCACTTCACTAAACTATTTCTGTCCTTGACTGAAATTCGCTATCTGCTCTAAATGAAATTCGCACTCTCTAAAGAATAATATATATCGAACTTACTTGATTGATTACAATGAGAGTTATCTCTTATATATACAACATGAAGGGACGCCACCCTTAACTTGATACAAGTCGGCCAGGAACAAAATATATCTCCTTTTAATTTTTCGCGCCAATGAAGGAAGTCGGCCCTTAACACAAAAGACGTGACTTTACATTTAATCATTATTTGCTTTAATAAATCGAAGTGACACCTCAACATTATGCCTCTTGAGATCTTATAAATTAAATAGCATATAGCTATCATTTAATTTATTCGCTGTGGGAGATCGCTGGAGTATTAGATCGACGCTGAACAGATTAATATCATTAACATTTTGGTCATGCAACATGTGTTTTTTTTGCCAATTTTAGTGATAGGGCATGAAAATCTATGTTTTACAGTCATGTGGTAGATCTTTATGGTGTTGTGTAGGTTTGCAAAAAGAGTTTACACAATCTTGTTTGTAGAGTAGGTCATGTGCAGCAACAGGGTACAGTTGTGGGCAATAGCAAGATATAGTTTTGTTTGCAGAAAATAGGTCATGGACAGCAGTAGGATATCATCGCGCTTTAGGTATTTAATTATATTTTTCAAAACTCTAATGGTCTTAGTTGAAAATCAGCATTCATTTTTTTTTTCAAAGTCCAAAAATTTATTTTAAAGGGTTTTCAAATATCTTTCACAGGGTGTTAATTTTTTTTCTTTCTAGAATCAATGCTGAAGTTTTTATTTATCAAATTGAAGGAATTGATAGGGTTTGAAATTTTTTTGGGGATTAAATTACATTTTTTTGGGACAATCTTTTTATTTTGTGAAATACAAGATTGAAATTTTTTTGCATCAAAGGGGATTTTTAAATATTTTGGAAAAAATTATTTTTTGGGGAGAGGATTAGCAAATTTTTAAAAGTTTAAAGAAAATTTATTTTATTAGGGTTTTGTTGTACCCAAAACCAAAATTTTTGCTTCACTAAGGCATTTTGCTTAATTGAGTCTTAATCCTGTTAAAGTGATGTCAGAAGGTCGTTTTGGGGTTTTTCAAATATGGAGTTGGTGTCAGTGTCATGTCAGTCTGTTACTGAAGGAATTTAAGGAAAATGAAAATCTGAAGGAAAATCATCAAAATTTTCTCTCTGGAGAGGGGAGCACATTCTCAAAAGGGTGCCCTATCTTTTAGGGGCTTAGATCCTGTTTTTAGGGTTTATCACCTCCAGCAGACATTCGTCCGACATCACGTCAGCTTTGCAGTGAGCTATCAAGCCTGTCAAACGGACCTGTTTCGAGCAAGTTGTGGTGGATACAGCGCAAAACAAGGCGAAACGAGAATTGGCTAACACTGGTAAAAAGCGCAGCTTTTGGAAATGGCGCCCATCTTTTTGAGGTGCCAAATGAAGGTTTTTGGCTAGATGCCACCCAAGATGTTTGTCTCACTTTTGTTCGAGCTTCGCGACACATTCGTCAGTGGGTGAATCTGAGTTGCTGAAGTTCCTGAACCAGAGGTCAAACGTAGGGTCAAATCTTAGTTAGAATATCAAAGGAAAAAGCAAAAGAGCACATTTTGAGAAAGGCGCTTGAGCTTTTCAAGCCTTTAATGCTTTCTTTCGGATGATGTCAGATGATTAATGTGTCTGTGTTACGCTCAGCTTTCCGTTGCCTGTCTCCGTCAGTTCGTGAGATGCCTCAATAGCTTGCAGTCAAGGTTTTTGTGATATTCTAGCCAGTTCCTGAAATGGCTAAGTCTGGGATGAAAAGAGCAACTTTTCAAAAAGGCGCCCTTGTTTTTCACCCCTCAGATGATGTTTTTTTGGGGAAATGTGCCTTTGCAGCTGTCGTGCAGAATGAGGTTAGCTCCGCGGTGAACCTGTGATCCAGTCCTCAAAGTTGGTAAATCAGAAGTTATGAAAGATTTATTTTTCCCTTCGTACGAAATGCTGAAGTCAAAATTTGACTAAGTCTGAGAAAAAGAGCAGCTTTTGAAAAAGGCGCTTGGATTTTTGAGCCTTTAGATGTCAGTTTTATGACGTGCAGTCTCAAGATATCATTTGATCAGTTTTTACTCAGCTCTGCAATGCACCTGTCAGCCAGCCAATCGGAGAAGTCAGTCAACCAGTGTCAGAGGATGAACAGAGGTCCCGGCAGAGGTTTTAGCCTAAATTTTCACCAAAATTGGCTAAGTCTGGAATTCGCCTTAAGAGGTCAAAGTTGAGTTTTCGAAAAAGGTTGAATGGTGCGCCCTAACTGGAGTTCTGACTGCAGTTGGACTGAACAATTTCTGGGTTGTTATCTTCAGTTCGTATATTGGCACGTGGAGTGATCTTTCAGTTTGCATGTCGAGTTAACTAGTTTGCATGTTCAGTTAACTACCTTGCATGTTGAGTTAACTTGATTGCATGTCCACTTAACTGAAGATTATCAGTGAATGTCAACTGGAGTTCACATGCATGGCGCATTTGGTTGCAAATGTGAAGTTTTAAAATGTGAAGATGGCGCTTCATTAAGTGTCAACTGAAGTTTGAAAAGGGCCGCCATATTTTGATGAAGCATTAAAATGTGAAGTATGGCGAGTTTGAAGTTGTTAACTTCAGTCATGAAAAGGGACGAATTGAAGCATGAAGCATTATTTTGTGAAGCATGAAGCATTTTTTGTGAAGTATGGCGAATTTGAAGTTGTTAACTTCACTCATCAAAAGGGTCGCTATATTTAGTGTTTGAAAAGTGAAGCATGAATTGGTGAAGATGGCGCACTTTTCAAGGGAATGGCAACTTTAGTTCTAAAAGGGTTGCTATATTTAAATTATATTTGATTAAAGCACATGAAGTTGGCGCATTCTTGAAGGCTAACTGAAGTTCCAAAAGGCTAGCTATTTTTAGCATATTTATTGCATGAAGATGGCGAATTTCTCTTTGCAATCAACATTGTTAACTAAAGTTTTCAAAAGGGCACGCCTTAGGTTAAATTTGATGAATCCAAAGCAAGGTTGAAGATGGCGAACTTGATAAGATGGTTAACTGAAGCTAAAGTCGCATGGTTGAGTTGAACTGAAGACTTGAAAGGAAAACCCTAATGCATAACCACTTATTGAGCTTGTTCCAGTTCCAGTTAACTAAAATGGGGTCCAATTAGAAGCCAAGCGCCATTTTCAACCATTCTTTGCTTAGTGCGAATTTTCAATGATGAAATTCTACATATTTCAAGAATGGCGTCCATTATTTCATCATCTTTTGCTCTGAAGTTCTTATTCTTCTTGAGCGACCAGCAAGTTAAAGGTGCTACAGGTGTTAGAATTCAGCGTTCTTCGTAGCAATGAGTTTAGATTGTTCAGAGGAAGGCGATTCTAGACTTTATTTTCACTTTGCATGCAGGTTTTATCAAGTTCCAGAAAAGAGATTGGCGAATTCTTCAGAAGCAGAACAAGCAAAACTTTCTATCTTCTGTCTTATTTCTTCTATTTCTCATCTTAGGTACTTTCTTCGCATGTCAAAGAAATTCAGCGTATTTTCAGAGTTTGATCATCTGGGTTTGCATATTTCAGCATTTTGCAGCAAAACCCACGTCTTAGATTTTTTCGAGAAAATTGCCTCGTAGCCTTCATTCTGAAGCTCTGTGCTTTTTTTCCGAGAATTTCTTTGCATTGGGCCAAAATCACATATTTTTGAAAATCTAATCATCTGGGTTTGTTCAGAATTCCGTTGTGCACAAAACCCATGTTCCAGATTTTCTCAAGAAAAATTGCCCCGAGAAGCTCTAAAAACTCCTGCAATTCTCGACTAAGAATCTTTGCATGTCAAACTAAACGACGTGTTTTCACAATTCTGACGTTGTGGGTTGTCTTGGAATCATTTTCTAGACAAAACCCATGTCTCATAATTTTTGGTGAAAATTATCCTCCGACAAGCTATTTTTAGCCTCACCAGGAGCCATTGTTAGCCTCTTCAGAAAGTTGTCAGAACATAGCCGTGTTCACAGTCAACGGGCAAGTTTTTCAGAAGGCGGTTCAACTAGACTGAATTCAAGACCAAATCGGTCTTAATTTAGGTTTTCATCAGAGCAGCTGACAATGAAGCATTAGGCTGCAAAAGAAACAGAGATCACTTCATGTACGGAGCCGCCAAAGTCACTCAGATCTTGTGCAATTATCTTCGTGAAAATGGTACCTACGCTGATCTCGAGGTTGTACAAACTGAGTTTCAGAAGCATGTTTATGATATCTTGATGGAGGTTCTGATCACATTTTCAGTAATTTCAGCGGGTTTCAAGAAGGCGACTGAAAATGTTAAAGAATGTATGCACACAATTACAGAAAGTGGCAGAGAAATGAAGAAACAGACTGTTGTTTTGAGCAGCGTCAAAGTGCCAGATGACAAAGAGATTGATGAGTTCTTGGTCGAAGTGTTAGACCAAGTTGACATGGAGTAATCTGCCAGTTGGAACCTGCAGTTAATTTCGAAGGTTGAGTCATGAGCAGCAGTTAACTCGACATTCAGTCTTGAGTTTACTTGCTGACTTAACACATGCTTATCTCGTCCTTGGAATTATCAACACAGGAGTTAGGGTTAGGGTTTCCAGTTAACTGAAGGTAGTGTCCAGTTAACTTTGCTTTAAATAAGGCGTGCATGCTTGCACATGGTCCATTTTAGGTTATTTGTACCGGTTAACTGATGGTAGCTTTCCAGTTAACTGTATAGTTTACTTCATTAGGGTTTAATAATTAATCTTGCATGCATTTGCGAGACTGTAGTTAACACAAGGTGATTTTAGGGTTCCCTACACCTTGATGTATATAAATAAGAGCTTTTGCTCATTTGTAATTAACTTTTGCTTGAGAGAGAAATATATGCTGCGCCTACCTTGCCCTCAATATTGCTCTTTTGGTATTTGTTCATGTGTCTTCGCTATTACGATTAATTGTTATGCCACATAGGGTTTCATGCAATTGTAATGGTGAATTCTTTCTGTTTTGTGCAACTTTACCATTATGATCAATTGTTATGCCACATAGGGTTTCAAGAGATTGAGATGATAAATCTGTTTTATGTATATTTACCATTGTGATCAATCGTTATGCCACATAGGGTTTCGTGAGATTGTGGTGATAAAGCTGTTTGGTGAAGTCTTTACTATTTCGATCAAGTGTTATGCCACATAGGGTTTCATAAGATTGTCATGGTAAATTCTTAAATCTGTTTGTGCCCAATAAGCTTGTTTAGATTGAGATGATAGATGCGCCACCTTGCCTTCAAGTAGAGAATCTAAACTCGTTTATCGTCCGATAGTCAAACCCTGCTCCATTTCCTCATGCTCTGTTTTCTTGAGGAAACTGGATAGATTTAAAGTAGTTAGCTTAGTTGTAGTTAATGATCTGCAAAACCAGAAAATCCTTAGCTGCAACGTTCTTGGTTTTCTTAACCTTGTGCCTCTTCCAGCTGAGAACAAAAAGATAGGACTTAGATTACTTTCCTTTTCCACGCATTCCAGCACAACGAGGGAGCTTCCCCTCCTAATTTGAAGAGCACTCATTGCGTAGTGTACATAGCTGTCCGTACAAACCTGCACTCGAGAGGTGTTAGATTTTACGCCAACAGGTTTCTAGAAAAATGACAAATATATAGAATTTGGCATTACTAGAGGCACAAAAACTCATTGGGAAATTCCTATAATATCTAGAGTCACAAGATACTATCACCAAAGTGTTGGAAATGTGACAAAATCCTATTAGAAATAGATATCTTGCCTGCTAATCACCTAGGTGACTTTGATGGATGTCATAGGGAATCCCTATTGATTCTCAAGTTGTCAATCTACAGATGATTAATCCTTGAAGTCCATAATCCTACTTTTGATAGTATGTTATGGAATAATTTTGTCATGCCCCGCAGATTGCAACATTGGGCTAAACAAATAAATAATAATAAATATTGTTTTCAAGAGGCCGGCCATATATGCTGGCCGACTTCCTTTTAAAACATAGTAAACCTTTATCCTTGGCTGACCATGTCATGCCCCATCTATTCAATGAACAAACTAAATAAATTAACATTAATTACTTTCTTTTGTCCATTCCAAATAGAAATAACAAAATGAATCTTCGATAGGTTTGTGGTAACTATTGGAAACCCGTGGCTTAATGCTGTTGCAACCATAAACCATTTATTATGCATGTGATGAGATATGTAAGGGAATTTGAATAAGACAAACATGGCGACTATCAAGACAGATCTGGAGGCAACATTTTTAGATACCTATGCATACAAAGCACCATTCACCCTATCC
Organism: Sequoia sempervirens; assembly: GCA_007258455.2. NCBI lineage: Eukaryota > Viridiplantae > Streptophyta > Pinopsida > Cupressales > Cupressaceae > Sequoia > Sequoia sempervirens. The sequence goes on along the minus strand of VDFB02356617.1, from coordinate 200,070 downwards.
AAGTTTGTATTAGTTGTGGTGCAAAAGAGTCTGTTTGGTATCCTTAGCGCTAGTACAAGGGGCCACGATTCCTCATGAAAAGGCATCGTTTGGTTATGGCAATTGATTATGGTGTTAAGTGTTTAAGTAATAAAATTTGGCTCAATGGCAATGGTTAGAGGATTAGTTAGCAAAGAGTCATAACCATTCCAAAAGACATCACAATTTAAATGGACACAACCTCTCACATCAAAAGCTATATCAAGGACATCAAATTCATTCAAAGAGGGCATGGATCGATTAGAGAGAGAAAACATACGAACTAGGGAACAAAAGAGGAATCAGTTTGGTACATCAGAGTAGATTGCTGTTATCATATATATATATATATACATGTAAACATTCAGGTGTATTTTCTCCTAATTATTGTTTACACATGTATGCATATGGCTTATAAGATAATAAGAATAATTAATGTATAATTTCCTATGCTAGATTTGGAAATATACTTGATTGATTGAAATCCACCTTGTGGGAAGGGCCTGGGTTGGAGTAGGTAAGCAAGGCTAGTATGTAAGCCATCCTAGAGTTTTCCGTAATGGCTTGTAGGACCAAAGGGCACTTACCAAGAGAGTCAAGTAAACCACTTACGACCTGTTGGTGTACATTTTATCATCCACCGAACACATAGAATAAAATGTCCAAAGACACTCTATCCTCTCTTGAACAAAATCACCGCGTATGCTAAGATTGCGAGAAGATCATATGGCGACTCCAAGGTTTCTTTCGTCAAGTCATGACATGTGGATAAGCTCAATGGGCGTTGTGATATGTTGGTAATACACAAAGGGACTTACTTTAAGCAATTTCTTCACAAGTTAAGGATTTAGACGGATTTATCATTAAATGCTTCTTCTGTCGGGATTTTCTGTTTAGGATCTCAAAAAAATGTACAAAAAGGATAAGGGTTTAGGGGTTTTAATCTATCCCTAGGAATTCAAGAGACGGTAAAGATCAGGTGAAATGAGTAACCACGCTTTGCTTCGCCTCCTTGGGACAACTACACAAAGTGGGTGCAATCTTCAAAGGGTGTGATAATAATTTTCATGTCTCGAATAAGACTGAAATTGAGCATCCACAATCATAAGCTCAGGCTAACTTTACGCATTGAATGAAAATCTTCCATCCAAAGAATGTATGAGCAATGTTTCACCATAAATCTATACTATCAAATCTTGTATTCACTTAACAAACATTCAAAGCAAATTCTATCTCAATTCTAATCTAATGTTCTATTCTAATTCTAATCTATTGTTGAAGAAGCTATGCAACCTTGCAAACCACTTGACAATAAAAGGGATTCAAAGCAAATCATGCATAAGAGCTTTTATTATCGGAAGTAGCAAAACGAAACAATCTCATACACTTTCTTCACACCAAAAGAAAATGAGAGATTAAGAGTTTATATAGAGTTTTCAAGAGCAAATGAAAGGCCAAGATTAAAACAACATTAATGGCCAAGATTAATACATATCAACCCTTATTAGGGTTTCCCAAATAAGATCAGTAATCAATGAGTAAACAAAGAGTGAAGTGACGTCTAGAGCTATTTTCAAGGGAGTGCGTCCCTATCCTCTTGAGCAACAGTGTGTTCGACGAATCGGGACATGATCTGGATGACTTCTTCCATCGTGACCTGTAGTAGCACGTTTATTCTAAATTCCAGCCGGTCCAAGTCCTTGGCATATCTGGCAAAGGCACTCTCCCATTCCAGTTCTTGCTTCATGAAATCATCCCGGATGGATAAGTGGCTCGCCACCCTTGTGAAGTCCTGTCTCAGAATTGATCCTGTGGTAGAGAAGAAGATTTCCTGAACCTTGCTCTTTAGCCTCTCTAGCTGCATGTCATTCTCTCGAACAATCTCTTTCTCAAATATATCTACAGCTATGAGATAAATCCTTCTCTGAATTTCTTGGATTTGTTCTTCCACTCTGAGTCCATCAGCTTTTGCTTTCTCCAAGACCTTGCTCTGTACTGTCAATGCCCAATACCAATGGTGGAAGTCATAAGCGGCGCCTGCTGCAATTATCTTTCCCTCGATCAATTCCTATTTTGGGACGCCCTTCAGCACTTTGAGGCATGGAATGAGCCTCTCCTGAATATCCGAGAGGTTGTCCCAAACTTCTGTCATGACAGTCAATCTGGAAAGGAATGAGGAAGTCTATCTGTAGGTGAGTGTCAATCTATCCATGAATGAAGCCGCTTTCGTGCTTTTACTTGCCATCCCTTCCTTGGCTTCCTTAGCTGTGACCATATCTTCTTCCATGTCCTTGGCTGTTTCTTGTGAGGAATTCAGAAGGGGAGGAGTTACTGCATCACCCTGGTTGAGTGGTTGGGTCAGATGCTGAATATACTCCTTTAGACGCTCGACCTCCTTCTTGTATTCTTTCTTCTTTGCCACTTCCTTCTCCAGTCTCGCCTTGATCATAGAGATTGAGTTATCCAATTCTTCAACTTCTTGGCCTTTTGTTGTTGGGCCTAGGTCTATAGTGGTAATGGCGTACTCATGGGGAGCGATTTCATCCTGTGTTTTGTCAACTATTGGCACTGCAATCTGTACGGAACGGTTGCCGGCTTCATCCCTCTGAATCGTGGAGAATTTCTTGGCAGGCTTCTTTACAACAACTTTTTCTAACCTAGCCAAGAAATCTGTAGTGTCATCCTCTTCTTGAGTCTCGACTGGCGCCTGTATCTTCATTCTTTCCTTCAACCAGTCTGGAATGGTAGGTTGTTCAATGCTATCTTCCTCCTGAACATTTTCTGCACTTGGAATATCCAAAATTCCTTTGAGAGCGGAAATCATTCCCTCTTGGAATTCATCATTCTGGATGTCCATTTCGTCCTCCGAACCAAGTATTTCTGTGCCCGTAGGAGATGGGGGCTCGTCGTCATCTAACTGGATCGGTTCATTGTTACCCTCCTGAATTGGAGAAGGAATCATCATATTAGCCAAGGATTCGTCCACAATAGCCACTAGCTCATCAATGTTTCTGGATGTAGCGGAATGAGATGGCTCCACCCTCTGTCTTTTTTGGACAGGCTCTGTGTTTGCAGTTGCCTCTTTCCTCTTCTCAATAATTTCAACCAACTCGTCATTGTGGGATGCGCCGACATTTGAGGAGTATGATTCTGTCTCACTTAGCAAGTCATAAGTGAGCGTCATTCTTTTCCGTCTTAACTATTGGGTTTGCTGGTCGACCCACCACCGAGAATACTTAACCACCGACCTCATTAGCGTAGTCAAATCTGAAAGCTCGGGCTCTGACCACTTCACTGTAGGAAGAGGCCAGTTCTCATCGAAGCACGGTTAGACATATTCCCCATCGTCCTGCAACTGATCAGGCACTCAACAAAGTTCTGTTGCTCTCATCAAATCCACCAACAATTTGTATCATAACTTTTTCCTGACTTCATACTCGTTAGCAACATTCGCCCAGAAGTCCTCCAGGCTACTTTGTGTTTATACCTTTTTCCATCCATGGTCCGAATGTGGTTATGAAGGTCAAAATTGGCCTTGGACCGATAAGTCATGAACGAATACCATTGAATTTCCAACTTGGCACTTTCAGCTGCTTGTGCTGATGGACAAAACTCCAACATGTTCCCAATGAAGAACGGGAAAGTGATAGCCGCCTTCTGCTTTGGCCTCTGGATGTTCTGATAAGTCTCCAGCTGTCTAAGGACTTCTAACAAAATCATCCTATTTGTAGGATTGATTGGATGCTTGTAAGGATTTCCAGTGAATCCCTGGATCCTTATGTACGTGAACCTTGGAAACTGGATAAACCAGGATCCATATCTACTATTCAAACTTTTGGCTTCATGACTCAGCCTCTGGTGAGTTCCTCCTTGGAGCATTCTGGTAATGTACACGAGGAAAGCATCGTGCGCTGATCTAAAAGTGATATTTTTCTGTAAGTTGTAGCTGTGGGTAACAGTCGTATGACTTGAATTTGTTCTCACCATTGCCTACTCTGCCTTTGCATATTAGGCCTGAATATCTGTAAGACTTGGATAACAGATAGATGATGTAGGAGCTCATGTGGAATGATTTTGTCTTCTCCAAATTGATCAACTGCTCGTGGAGGTTATCGCTAATCATTCGGGACTAGTTGAACATCCGGACGCTAGAGGTGATTTCATTGATGAAATAGTACATCCATGTCTCAAAAGGCGTGCCTTGTGGATTGTCGGCTATCCTGTTCAACAAAAAAATAATATCTCCATAATCCTCCTTGAAGTCAGTTCGACGCAACTTCTTGGGCATTTTCTTGGCGGAGGCTCTCGGGTTTTCCAGCGATGACTTGTTAATATTTGTAGCGCAAAGTTTAGATTGGTCTTCATACAACTTTCTAGCATCCTCTTTAGTTTTATATACAGTCTGATGGTGTGTCGGGATGCGAAATGCTTCCTAAATTGCCACTTCGCCGAGATGAGCTAATATCCTCCCATCAGGTGCAACAATTTGCCTCTCCTGCTCATGATAATGAATGGCGCACTCTACCATCAATTCAAAACATTCTACTGTTGGCGGAAATCCGGCTGCTTGGAAGATGCCATTCCTCACCATCCGTCGAGCAATTGGTGTTGGCAATCCATTGTGTCCGTACATCCTCTTCTTGAACTCCGTGAAGTCCACATGCCCGAGATCGGTGTCTGTAATATTTTTCCATTTAGAATTAATCTTTGACTCTCACTACAACCCTTTGTTGGAAAACTTCATCGGCACTTTTCTTGATGATTCTCCCGGTGTGGTCATTAATGTACAGTAATGTTGGCATTTAAATTCGCACCTCTGGAATGTGAATTTGAAACGAACAACTATGCACAGATAAACTGCTCTTCAAATTAGGAGGGGAAGCTCCCTCTTGCTGATGGTATGAAAGAAAGTAAATTAAAACTAATTCGCCTATCTTTTTGTTTCAGCTAGAGCACAAGGTTTATAAAACACAAACGCCGTAGCTGAGATTTTCTGATTTAAGAATTCCAACTACGACTAACTTATGCTACAGACGTTTCTAATATCTCAAGTAATACGCAGAGCAAGAGAATTAGAAATGAACAAGGTTGATTCTTTAACAAAGGCTTAAGAGAACTCTTTCTCAACATACATCTACACACTTTAATGTAGGCTGAAATTAAGATCACAAAAGCATAACACAATAAACGGAAATTTGAGACGTTATACCAAGGCAAAGGAGGCTCATGATGTTATTTCTCAAACTTCTGGAACAAAAATTACTAAACACATGCCTGGAACAAGAGCTTGCAGCTAAAGAGGCTTGCAAAACTTGTTCTTACGCAAAAGGAACAACAATTACAATAACTACTTGTTGGCTAAAAGAGACTCAACAATTCGCTATCATAAAACAATTGAACAACACTTGAATAACAATAGAAGGCACTTAGGCTCAGCGTTTTGTTAGCACTAGCATGGTTAAAGAATAAATGAGCAAGACTGCTCTTATTTATAGGCAAGCAGAGGAGTAGGGAACCCTAAAATTTCCTTGCTTTTACAATCTAGGGCTTGCTCATCAAGCAAGCTTTATTTCTAAATCTAGAAAGAAGATAACATCTAACACCTAAGAAAGCATGAAAAGCAGGGAACTCCAACTATTACATTTATCTTCTTTCTCTTCTCAAAGAATGGATAATAATTGCTTCAAGAATAGAAAGAAAGCATAAAGAAAGCTTCTAGATGAAAGCCGCTTTAAATCTCAATCATATCCGCGAAAAAGTAGGAAACTAGGTCCTGGTTAGGTGCATTGATACTATCTAAGGCAATATTCCGATTCTCCAAGATCTCTTCGCCTTCTGTGATCAAACTTAGAGAATTTGTTACTTCTTCAGCTACTTTATGAGTTCTATTCTTGAAAAACATTGCTGCCCGAAAAGATGACTCACTAATTGATAACTTGGCGGCTTTGCAACTTTATGCTTCTGACACTTCGCTTGATTTCCAACAGAAGAGTATTGCACAACTCTTTTCCGATACCTTTCCTTTTTCTCATATCACACCTTCTCTCGTTCTTCAGCTGAGATGATGAAGTTTTGATATAGTGCCAATTTGGTCTTAAACTCGAGGGGAGTGTACTCTATATTGAAAACCTTGAAGAATGACTGTAAACTCGCCTATGTTCAGACAAGCTTTGAGCAACTTTCTATTTTTAGAATGCTGGTTTTTCGGCCTCAAACGGACAAATTTTTCAAAAAATTTCTGAGATATGAGTTTTGCTCAGAATTTTGTTGCAAGACAACCTAGATCGTCCGTTTTTGAAAATTTTGAATTTTGACTAAAAAAATAGCAAACCCTAATTTCTTCAATTTTTTCACTGAAAAAGCTGGCACTTGGGTTTTGTTCAGAATGCAATTTGGAATGAACCCAGTTGATTAAATTTGAATAACACTGAGGGCTGATCGAAAAAGCAGCAAACCCTAATATTTGAAATTTGCTTGAAAAAAAGCTGAGATCTGGGTTTTCTTTAGAAGACTGTTTCAAGAGGGCCCAGATGATCAAAATTTGAAAACACTGAGGATTTCACTGACATGCAAGGCAAAAGCAGCTGCTGCAACTTGATAAATTTTCCTCAAAAATTCTTCAGAAGAATGAGATGAAGAAACCCAGATGACTGAAAATTAAAATCTTTGACCACCTCCTTCAAAAATTTGATGAACTTGAATGAAAAAGCACGAAAAAGCAAGGGTTTAAGTTGCTGATCTGAAAATTATTGTTGAAAATCAGGAAGCTTGAGTTCTTGAATCTTGAAATAAAACTCAAAGTTGCTGCTCCACTTTTTTCCTTGAGACGCCACCTACAAAAATGATGAGTTTTGAATGAAGAGACGTCTCAAATAGACTTAGGGTTTGAAATAGCTCTGCTTTCTTTTGTTTTTATCCATGCAAACCTTGAAATCTTCTCATGCATCGAATTTGGAGATTCATTTCAACTTGCAATTTTGAAAATTTGGAAATTTTGACTAAGGCATGGCAAGATGGGCGCCCTTCTTGGCTAGGGGCGCCAACTTCTTCCAGACTTAACCATTTTGGAGATTATCAACTTTTCACAATTTTGAATGCCTTCTTTGACCTTGATCTCCGGCTTCCAGATTGATCCGACGAGTGAGTTGGATGATTCATCGCGTAGCCTGATTGATTCTGAGGAGGTCACCCTGGAGGCACTTCTGGCTAAAAACTTCGTTTTGACCTTCAAATTCATGGGAGCCTATTTCCTCTAGGGGCTCTAAACTTTCACAGTGTTAACTATTTTTGCATGATTTTCAAGTTCTTCATTTCCCTTTGATCTTCTGATGAAATCTTGATTCCGGGAGCTACGTTGATCGAATTGACTAGCTGACTGCTTCGTTGGATAGCTTAATTGAATCAAACAAAAGAATCTTGGAGTCTGCATTGGCAAATTCTATCATCTCAGACCTCAAAACCTTGGTTGCCCTTTCTCTCCAGAGGCGCCCACTTGGACCAGACTTAGAATATTTTTTTATTTTCTTCATCTTTGCTCTTCTGCGGATGATCTCGTCAGATTTGGAGTTCTAGGCGCCGGATTGACTGATGGCTGGGCTCGTTACGGAGCTGAGGAGAATCCAAGAGGGGTCTTCTGGGAGGAACTCTGTCAGAAAGTTGGATTTGATGCTTCAAAAGCTTGGGCACCCCTGGCAAGCTGGGGCTCCCAACTTCACCAGAGTTAGCCATTTTTGGTGTTGTTTTCTCTGCTTTCAACTTTGGCTCTGTTAGACCTCCTGTTCCGGCTGTGGCATGTAGTGACTGCTAACTCAGATTGACGTGCTGGTGATCTCGTTGGAAAGCTTGATCTATTATGGAGAAGTCATGCTCGAAGCTTTACTGGAAAATTCATCCATTTGAGCCTTCGAAATCATCAGTGCCTTTCTCTTATAGGGGCGCCCATTTGCTCCAGACTTAGAATATTTTTCATTTGGTTTTATTTTCTTTCATCCATTTGAGCCTTCGAAATCATCAGTGCCTTTCTCTTATAGGGGCGCCCATTTGCTCCAGACTTAGAATATTTTTCATTTGGTTTTATTTTCAAATTCAAACCTTCACCTCGATCTGGATTTGCTGGAGAACGACAAGTCGGATGCTCTCCGTTGCGAAGCTGACTGAATTTGGAAAAGGTTGATCCTATCTACAAACCCTATCTACTGAGTTAAGCCCCTCAAAAAGCTGGGCGCCCCTGTGCACCTGGGGCACTGAAAGTTCCAAGACTTAGAATATTTCTTGACATTTTCATGATTTTCATTCTGTCTTTTGTTTGAAACTCCTTCATTTGATCTCAAATCCTGGACGGCTGGATGATCCGATGATTGCACTGTCGGACTCGCTGCGGAGTTTGGAGGATTTTGAATAACTTTGACTAAGAACTCAAACCCTAATTCTATCATCTAGTGCCCTAAAAAGATGGGCGCCTATCTTCTCTGGGGCGCCCATGAGAAGCAATGTTAGTCATTTTCCACAGTTTTCACCTTCTTCCTCGTTCATCTTGCATGTCCCTCATCTCACCTTCTGTTCGATGCTTGGTTATTGAATTTGATGCTTGGCAGCTGACTGACCTCCATTGATGACTTCAAAGCTCTTGAAATGCTTCTGAAAAAGCAAAATAGACTCACTAGGGAAAAACTGATCTTTTTGAGATTCTGACTGCAGTAGCTTGATATGGAAGTATTTTGAGCCAATCAAAATCAGTTTGGACCCTGGCGGACAAACTTTCTATTTCTAGAAAATTTTGCCAGTATCTGTTTTGAAAGAAACCCAGAAAAAGTTACTATTTTTAGAAAATTTCTAAAAATAGTAGTTTTCCTAAAAAGTAGGGATGAAAAACGAAGATTTGGGTTTTGTAGATTAGGTTGCTATCTAGATGTCAGATTTTACAAATTTCAAGTTTTTACTCCTCATGCAAGACATGCAAACCCAAATTTTGACCTTTTTTGATAAATTTGACAAGACTTTTACTCATTTCTTCAAAATATCTAAGTGTAGCAAATTTTTTAATTTGGGGTACAACAAATAAATAAGAAGAATTAACATTAGTATGGAGACTTTTAAATATAGTTTATTTTCGGGCATTTATTTGAAGATTTTACTTTCAGCTTGTTAAAGAGATAAATTTCTGCAAAAAAGCAAGCTGGAAATGGGCGAACTTGATGAAAATTTTGCCAGAACTTAGCCAGAATGAATAAGATGGAAGAAGAATTGAAAGACTTAGCCAACCAAACTTCAAACCTTCAGAAATATCCTCGGGCTGTGGATCAAATTCAACTTGAAAGAATTTAATCAAAAATCCAATGAAAGAGTGCGCCAACTTGTTGAGAAGTACGACTTTCAGCCAAGAATTAATTTACTTCCTCAAAAATCACGCCCTCCAGCATAAAAATTTACTCCTCCATTGAGAAAAATCGTCCTTGCCTTGAATATTCTTGCAATCTTGAGAGAGATTAACTTCTCTTCAATTGAACTGGTGAAAACTGAGTTGTTGAAACTCATTATAAGGCTGAAGAGTTCGATTTGTTTTAGTAATTTCATCTTTTTTTCTTGATTTCGATTTGTTTTCTTCTCTTCGTCAAGGCAAGTTTCTATTTTTTTTTCAAAAATCTTCATGGCAAGCTTATCCAGGCGCCGCCTTTAGCAAAATCCTTCGATTTTCTCTTTAGAATTTCGATTTTAGCTAAGTGTTCATTTTTATTTCTTTAAATGTTGGAAAATATTAAATATCCAATATATTAAATTCAATTTTTCCAACCTTCTCATGGCGAAATTTCATTTACTCATGGATTTTCTCTTTTCCTGGCGTATTTCATTTACTTCCATGAATTTTCTTCCAAGTCATCTGTGGCGAATTTTGTTTTTGTCCAAGGCATGTTATTTTCCTAAGTGTCAGAATAAATTATCAAAGTATTAAACTTTTAACTTTTAATCTTTTCCAACTTGTTCAATTTTTTGGCCACTTTAATTTACCCATGGCTATGTATTTATTTATTTATCTCATTTTGATCTTTTCCCTTTAGCCAGGGCGGACTTCCAAACTTGTTTGCCATTCACGTTTTTTTTCATGCCTTAGAAACTTTTGTCATGCCATTTAACCATCTCCCCTAGGCGAACTTCATCAATACTTAGGCAAATTTCCCTCCCTTTTGGCCTAGGGCAGACTTTTCCTTCCTTTGGACATCCTTCTTTGGAAGAAATCGGGCTTCACCATGTACTTGGATGCCTCACCTTTGCCAAGTCGGACTTTGGAGTTGTCTTGATATTTCCTCTCTAGACATTGATGCCTTAGAATATTTTCATCATGCTTGAGGGCGGACTTTGGAACTTCTTTTCCATATTTTTTTGTCTTTTTACACTTAGCCAACTTCATGAAATTTTCTCCCTAGGCATCCTACTTAGCCAAATTTTGACTTTCTTCCTTGCTCTAGTCTGGGCGGACTATCTAGTGTTCTTGCCATTTCCTCATCAAGGCTTGGGTGGACTTCACTAGCTTCCTGCCAAGGTAGGGCGGACTTTGGAGTAGGCTTGCCACTTCTTTTTCCATGGCTGGGCGGACTTTCCATGAGGTCTTTCCATGGCTGGGAGGACTTCCAAAAAGTCTTGCCATTCTCCATGGCAGATTTTGAAGACTTTACTCCACTTTCTTGGTCGCCCCTCTCCAGACTTAGGCGAATTTTCACCATGAATTTCATGCGTTTTGGTTGATTTTTCATCGATTTTCGCATGATTTTTCGATTTTAGAGGTCTGATTTTCATGATTTTCACATTGATTTTTCCAGATTTTTTTATTGCTTTTCCATGCTTTTCTTGATTTTTTAATTTTTTGCTTCTAGTGGCCTAATTTTGATTCTAAAAGTGGAAATGTTGACTCATTGACCAGGGTTGACTTTCTAAAAATAGAAAAAGCAAAATCCCTAAAAAATAGGGATCCCAGATTGGTCCAAAAATGAAAAAAGCAAAAAAAGCAAAAATCCCTAAAAAATAGGAAGTGTCAGAATTGACTCAAAGCACAGGCAATCCTTGTCTTCCGGACCTTCTGAGCACTTCCGTGATGTTTAGGCACTGTTTCGGGCTTGAATTCTCCAATTGGCTCGGTGTTTACTCAAAACTCTGACTTGAAACTCTTACATCAATGACCTTATGAAACTGTTGCGCAAAGGCAAAACCCTAAAAAGAAACAAACTACTAGGGGTCCTCGTTTGCAATGGGGCGATGTGTGTAAAGGTCACAACACGACCCCCGCTCAATTCCACAAGATGGCAAGTGTCTTTAGGGGGTTGAGACATTGATGGGGAAAGCAGATACAAGCTGCCAAAGGGGAGGGCTATGGTATACACCCTCTTAGGCTTGGTATGGAAATGGCTTCTGACGGACCCATCATGTCTCTTCTCCCAAAATCCTAATATGTTTTCATTGTTGATAATCTATGGATGTGATGTAGTTGTCTAATTCTCATAAGCATATATATATATTTGCAAATGTTGTTCACATGGTGTTTGCAGGATTCAAACCCAAGATTGCATTATTAAAGAGATATTTTAATTGGTAAGACAAATCCTAACCCTAGTTGCTGCAATTGGTGTTCAGTAGGAAAATTCTAGGGAAAATCAGGAGAGGGACATTACAAATTTGGAAAATAAATGTTGTGTCAAAAAACAATAGGTTCTTGTATTAAAAAAAATGTTATTTTCTATTATAATTACATTAGTGAGGGTCTTTATTAGAGTATCTTCCAAAAATCAAAGATTTGAGAGATCAACTTGTCACAGTCAACAAACTAGTTGGCAATGAGGATGTGGTCACTTTGATCCTCAACAACTTGCCACTGTCCTTTGAAAGATTTGTGGAGTCTCTAAACTTGTTAGTGGAAAGTCAAAGTTTGACCTTTGACAAAGTGAGTTCATACTTGTTGTAGAAGGAACGTTTACAAGAGCATATGGTTGAGGTTTCCTTTGGTAGTTTAGAAAGTACACTTGTTGCATGGTTTTAGGGTACACACTTCAGTTCTCTTTCTCCCACTCCAGAATCATAGAGGAAGATACAATACTTCTATTGCTAAAAAAATGTACATGTAAAGAATGATTGCAGGAAACAGTAGTATGAGCTATCCCACAAACATTAGAATGTAGCTAATGTGGCAGATACTACTAAGGAAGACCATGAGGAGTAGTATGCATTGATGAATTTTTTTAGATAGTGTTAAAAGAAAGTTTTTTGGTTTAGGTGTTTCTAGACGCTTCACAGATCGAAAGGACTAGTATGTTAGGATTATTGTTGATGATAGTGACAGGGATTTTGTTTCACTTGGTGATGGCAAGTCCTATTTAGGTAAGGGATAGGTGATGTTAGAATTGCTCTCAATGATGGCAATCAATCTTTTTAAGATGGAATGTTAGCGATATTCTAGGTTTGAACAAAAAACTACTCTATTAGTGAAATTACAAAAAATCCTAACATTTATAATAACCCCCTTTGAAGTTTAATTGTTTAAAATGTTTTTCTAATTTAATTGGGGTTTTTGCTAGGCAATGTAGGAAAAAGCAAATAATTGCAGAATTGCTAAAATACTAAGAAGAAAGCATAAATTGAATTGAACCCAGTGATTTTTATTGCATAAAGAACATATTTAAATCATACCCATTTGTTTAATTGCAAAGTTACAAGTCTGATTTTCTGAACCAGCAAATCTGATTTCTCAAACCCTAGGATGCCATTCCTCAATCTGCTTCTTGTTCACCTTAGATTTGATGCTAACCTGCTATTCTACCCTGGGTGTCTCAATTCTACCTGTTTGCAGCCTCAATGCTGATTCAACCTATTCTTGAGAGCCCACGCCTTGCCTGAATTGTACGGCTTGCTACATATGGCCCACACATCCCAGCTGAAAGTGCAAAATCAGTCACAATTCCCACGTGCTAGCATGGAAGGTATGAACAACAATAATGGCCTGTCAATTCAATTTTGATATGCACATGACACCTTTGAAATCTCTGAAAATCTCTTTTATAATGATCTCCAAAAAACCAATGAAGCCAATTAATAACCTCTGCACGAGATTATCTCTCAGAATGCCCTTGGGTGATCTTTCCCACTTGTAGACATTGTTTTCTTTGAGAGTTTTTGTCCTCAAAAAGCTTCAATCTTCAAAACCAACAAACCCTTGCTCAGTTTCTCCAATTTTCACAAGTTTCAATAAAATAAACAATGATAATGAAAAAGCAAATGCTTTTTGCTTTTTATACTCTCCAAATCCCCACTTAGCCAAATAATTAAATAAAATATTTGCTTTTGATGCTTTTAATACATTTGGCTTTTTAATATAATAATTAATAAAGCACCATTTGTTGATGTTATAGCCACGGGCTCCATACTTCCGCGATTTATTTAATGAACAATAAATGGCATATGGCCTAATGGCTATTTATTTATTGGTTGCGATTTGTGAAGAGGTGCTTCACTTAATATTAAACAATATTTATTTTATGTGGGCCGACTTCTCCTTAATGTTTGCCACCTTTCATGTGAGACCCAACCATTCATTGGTGGCCGACTTTGTATCTTGAAGGGTCGCATCTATTGGAGACCTCCTCATCGATCTGTATATAATAGAGGTGCTGTTTGCTCATTGTATCATTCATTCAGTTTATTCTATTTTCATTGTCAAGAAGTGCGAATTCATCTACAACAGAAGTTCAATATTGGAGTTCAATATTATAGAGATCAATATCATTCAAGGAGATCGATATTATTGTTGAGATTGCATCAAGTGTGATGCTGATTGATTTGGCCTTGTATTTTGGCCGCATTGTAAAGGCGAATTGTTGTTGGTTATTTAATATATAAGTGATATATTGTTGCTGGGTTTTTCTCCCTCAAGTTGGAGGGTTTTCCCAAGGTATGTGCTGTGCCAAATTGTTTGAAGTGTTCTAAATCTGCTTATTTAATTTCTAATTCTAAAACTAACATGGTATCAGAGCGGGTTTAAGTAAAGATCCGATCAGATTGGTTAAGTAGAGTTGTGAATATTGGCGATGGTGATCTGAGTTGAAGAAATTAAAGAAGCTGATAAGTTTTAAAGAATTAGCAGGAGCATTCACGGTAGTTGAATATTCAACGTGGGAGTTCATCATCTCATGACCTAGCATGACGACCTGGAGCCAAGATCTATGCGACTCTACACCCAGGTGTATGCTCGAATCATCCATTTGCAGGGCGACTTCATTGACAATTTGATGGCAGCTTGGCGCCATTGAACGGGATATCGTGAATCTTCCGCAACCGAGCATCAGTGAGATCTCACATTCCCGGAAGTAACCAGTGACTTGAGGAATAGTGAACCACACATTCTCCCTAGCGACAACGAAGGCATCTGGTGTATGATCCTGGACCCGCACCCAAATTTGTTCGCACATCGTATTTAGTGTGGCTACAAGCACCAGAGGAATCTCGCGCGACTCAACATCCCGCGCCATCTAGATTATGGTTATCTCGCATATCCAACGATGGTTATTTGGGACTCGGGGGATTTCAATAGTGATTAAATGGGATAAATTTTAAGATGCCGTTACACAACACAATTTGCAGCTTCTATATGAAGAGTCGTGTATTTAGGGAATTTGGCAAAAGATCGGAGTTTCATGGAGTTCACTATTTCTTCATAGCTGCCCGTTGCCATCGCTCTCCCTAGAAGAATTAATATAAGCAAGAAACGGTATTCCTAACTGAAATATACCGAGCCAAATTTTTTCGATTTTTAATAGCAAGTTACAATCAACAAGCACCCGTTAAGGTTAGCTCTAAACCAAAACGATGCTAAAAGCAACTCTAACCAGAATGTACACTAGGATCCCAATGTGGGCAAGGTGTGAGCATTGGTCAGAGGATCTTAAAGAAATGCTGATACAAAGAACTCTAACCAAGAATGCGCCGGATGACGGCGAGCATATGGTCAGAGGATCCCTATCTATTACAAAACTGAAAGCAGCTCAACACCAAGTATGTGCTACTCAATCCAAGATGGAGATGAGGCAACCATAGGGCGGAGTCCAATGAAATTACAATGCAATTCAAATAAATAGGCGACAAGCTAGCCTCTTCCACTTATTCAGTGGGCAGATACAAGCATGATATTAGCAAGAATATGAAGGATGCTGACAGTACTACTGTTCAGCTTACAATAAGTTGAAGAATGCCTGCAAGATCAAGAATTAGAGATCCACAAAGAGCTGCAATAGTAAGGATATCATCCAATAGATCAAATGTGAAGTTCTAACCCCCACTCATCACTCATACACAATTTTCCAAAGTCTGATATGACAGACCAGCAACATGAATATCAGACCAGCCCTCTAATTCCTCAATGAAATGCTCATATCTCACCCAATACCCACCCAAATGAAGTGAAATCAAATGCAGAATACTCTAAGAAGTATGGCGACCAAGATAGGAGACCTCAAACACATCAAATACCCCCTATTTCCTGCACAAATCCCAAGGCATCAAGAATGGTACGGCCCAGCAACAGGGGCGATTTCCTTTAATAAATTCAAGTTTGTTGGCGTAACAACTAACACCTCTAGAGTAGAAGTTGTTATGAACAGCCTGTGTACACTACGCAATGAGTGCTCTTCAAATTAGGAGGGGAAGCTCCCTCGTTGTGCTTTGACAAAAATACTTGCAAAGGAAAATAAGCTAAACTATGTCCTGTCTTTTTGTTTCAGCTGTAGAGGCACAAGGCTTTCTTGAAAGAACCTATACGTTGCAGCTGAGTTTTCTCTGGTTTTGCAGATCTACTAACTACAACTTAAATTTAATCTATCCAATCTCCTCAGGAAAACAGAGCGAGAGGAAACGGAGCAAGGTTTGACTAACTGACGATAAACGGGTTTAAATTCTCTACTTGAGGGCAAGGTGGCGCAACTATCATCTCAATTTAAACCAGCTTATTGGGCACAAAACAGATTTAAGAATTTACCAAGACAATCTTATGGAACCCTGTGTGGCATAACACTTGATTGAAATAGCAAAGTCTTCACAAAACAGCCTTTATCATTACAATCTCACGAAACCCTATGTGGCATAACCTTTGATTATATTGATAAAGATTCACGAAACAGATTTATCACTGTAATTTCTCGAAACCCTATGTGGCATAACGATTGATCACAATGGTAAATAGACACAAAACAGATTTATCACCTCAATCTCTTGAAACCCTATGTGGCATAACAATTGATCTTAATGATAAAGATGTTCAAACAGATTTATCTAAACTAAGGAAAGAATTCACCACTACAATCTCTTGAAACCCTATGTGGCATAACAATTAATTGCAATAGTGAAGACACATGAACAAATACCAAAAGAGCAATATTGAGGGCAAGGTAGGCGCAGCATATATTTCTCTCTCAAGCAAAAGTTATTTACAAATGAGCAAAAGCTCTTATTTATATACATCAAGGTGTAGGGAACCCTAAAATCACCTTGAGTCATCTACAGTTCTTGCAATGCATGCAAGTTTTGCTGCCAAACCCTAATGAAGTAAACTATACAGTCAACTGGAAAGCTACCATCAGTTAACTGGATCATCTAATCTAAAAAAATGGACAATTGTGCGAGCATGCACGTCCTTATTGAAAGCAAGTTAACTGGAAGACTACCATCAGTTAACAAAAAACCCTAAAAGAAACTCCAAGTAAATAAGGCAAATCTCAGAATAGATATGCATGTGATGACAACATTGAGTTAACTTGAAAGGGTAACACCAAGTTCAACTCGTGTGTGTAATGTCTATCCTGAGAGGCGGGAACTGAAGTTTACTGGTCGTGATCTTGAGCAATCAATCCCTCAACGAGATTGTTAACTGTATCACTATTTGGAGCTATGAGACTCTGTCGAAGAATGCTATGTCGATGCAGCATATCCTCACCAGCTGTAATCTGAGACTGAAGTTCACCCCTACTCCTTGTTGCCTCGTCGAACAATGCTGACATGACTGTAAGCTGAGTAATCTTATAGCCAATGGTCTCCCCACTGAAAATGGTATGAATGAGTGCCTGGAGTTCTGACTGAACATCGGTAAGCTCCACGTAGGCACCACCCTCGATCTGATAACGGCACGGTAAGCGAGATACTAGAGTTCTCACAAACCGGAGTGCACTAGTGACGTGCTCTCTACTCTCAGCCAACTCTGATGCTAAACTGTCCTCTATCTTTACCCTGAAAACCAATTGTGTCTTCCAAGAGTAGATAGCCTCTCTGTCCTCTGCATCCGTGACTGTATCATAAGCCACACTCAGGTGAGCAATCATAATCTCGTCCCGGGGTTTGTTAATTGCCATATCTCTTTCCTCATCCTGAAGACGAAGACGGAGCTCTCGTGCATTGTACCGCAACTGATATAACTCTATAAGCATAGTACGGCCTCTAGCAACGAACTCCTCCCATTCCTCCAAACACTTGCCATATGCAACCAAGTGATTGAGTTGACTTTGCTCTGCTGGAGGCTCAAGCATCGGTGGGAGTGTACTAATGGCATCGGGTCTATGCACAAGGCTAGAAATATACTGACGAAGCTGTCTGATTTCAGCCTTGAGGGCTGCCTTATCCTCTCCGTCCTTTAGTATTCTATCCCTGGCACTGTCCGTAGCAACTTGTAGAAGATCAACCTGAGTCTGGCGTGTGCTGCGACCAAGGTTGACTGTGATAACCTCAAAATCCTGAGATTCTAATTCAGCCAAGTTCTTCCCCTGTGGAGGTACAGCAGTCTCAACGACAATCTCCATGTCAGTGTTTCTCTCTACGTGAACCATGTTCTTGACTCTCTTGTCTGGCGCATCCTGTAAATGTCATCAAAATCGGAATGATTAAGAACATAAGATGGCTGCCTCCTCTTCCTTCCTAGCTGAGCTTCGATCCAAGATTGGTCTCGGCTAATGCTACTAGAAGGGTCTGCACTAGCGGGAGGTACTGATGAGAGTGAGTGTGTAGAAGACCACTGCGAGGTGGAAGTCTAAATCCAATTCAATGTGATTGGGACTGGTGAAAACTCTGGCGGTGTAGGAGCTTGAGGCCGAACCTCGAGGCTTGGCGGACTCTGGCTGACCTCTGAGCGGATGCTGTGATAGGATATACGTCGACCGTATGTGTAATAGCGATGGCAAAGCGCCTTGCCCTTTGAATTGTTGGCTTGTACTTTCTTGGGAGGATTACTCCTCTTCTTTTTGTTAGGTTTTGGCGAGGAAGGTATGAAGGATTCACCCTCGCGGCGGCTCTGCTCACGGGAACCTTACCCTCCTTGTCTTCTTGTTGTCGAGTAAAGTATCTTGTTTTGAATAACTCTACTTGACCTCTCTTTGACGTGCATATTCCTTGGCGTGCCAATCTGCTGGCAGCGGTTGTGGATCGACTTGCTCTCGAAAAGCCCGAGGAAGAACTTCCCTCGTCATCGATAAACCTCCCACATCCTCGATAAAGAAAAAAAATCTGTGAGAAGTAAGCTGGCGTCTGCGAACCTCAAAGTCATCTGTGCAATTTGCCCAGTAATCCTCCATTGAAGGCTCGTGATATGTGCCTCCAGCAAGGCGAGCTGTATAATGACCTGAAAGGTCATAGGCACGTGCTTCGACAAGATACTTAAGATGATATTTCTCAAGTTCTTGCCCTGCGATCTTACTATCAATTGCCGACTTGCACCAATACATTCCAAACTGAAAAGGAAAGTTGAGAGATGGTCTGTGCCTGCGGCGTAGAAGACGATGAACATCATGCATCTGTCTAGGAATTCCTGAAAGATTGTCTTATCCGAAGGATAATGTGGAAGCATAGCTGGATTTCCTGTGAAGCCGTAACTCGGATGTAGGTGTATGGGGCTGAATAAACCAATCTGCCCATCCATCCATCGCTGCCCTAGCAAGCTGAGAATACGAACATGCAATTCCCGGTCCAAGTTCCTCACTGTATATGTGATGAGCCTTGCTAGCTCACTACTCAAACCCCTGTCTTTTTTTTAAGTCTATTTGTGTTTTTTAGTTTTTTAGAGAAATTTTGTAGACAGAAGAGAAGGGGCGCATCATATAAAAGCTCACAAAATGAAAACTTGAGCAAATTTAATCAAACTGAAATTGTAGAAGGTGTTTATTATCATCAACAATGGATTTAAAACATACAAACATACCCGAAAACCTCCAGATTTTTTAAATAAGAAATCCGACCAGCATAGTGAAGAACTGACGAAAACTGGAGTAGAGAGTTACAGATTGCAAAGTTTATTTTGAAACTGAAGCTAGAGAGAAGTATAGCTAGGGCGCCCAAGTTCATGAAGAGAGATCCTCAGAAAGAAGACGTTTCTCCAAAAGCCAAAAAAAACCTTCCTTGCAAGTGCCACCCCCTTTCAAACAAAAAACACCAAAAACCCTCTCTGAAGGTGTGCCCAAACAGCCATGAAGTCTGCCATGGTGAAGGAAGAACAGCAACTAATAAACCCTTTGTTTTTTATGAAGAACACTACAAAAATCTGTTGAAGCACTGCAGAACTTCTGAAATGAAGCTCTCTCAAACTGCACTAATTCAGCTGATCTTTCACAACTTCACAAGTGCTCACACTGAAGAGATTTCGTTCTCCAATGGTGGATTTGCTGCAAACTTGGTCACAGGCTGAAAGCAAGGGAAAAAACCTCCAAGGCAAAGTTGAAATATTCAAAAAGATGAGTTTCTCATTGCCCAAATCCCTTATAAAGCAAAAGAGGTGAAACCCTAAGAAGGCCGTACATTTTAGGGCTTTAGCTCATTTAAATTTATGAAACTAAACTTAAGTCACTTTCCATAGTCTTCTTTTTGATTTTTGGCGCCTCCTTTAAGTGAATAAAGATATAACATTAAAATATTCACTTTAGACTTAATTTAAGTGAAATAAGAATTATAAAGTCAATTTGACTTTATAAAAAGACTTTAAGTTAAAAATTAACTTAAATCACTTAAGTAAGCCTATCTCCCTCAATTCTCAACAGAATTCAATGCCGTCAGAAGCAAAGAAACTCCTGTACTGCCAAGGCCTGCAATGAGCCTATCCACGATCTCAGAAAATGAAATCGACCGAACTCTCCAGAAGGTACCACTGACCCTCTAACCAATCCAGTTAGCCCACAAGGGTCCAAGAAAAGGGCTAACACACTGCATCAGGTGACTGACTAGAGTGGGGACATCACAGTCCGCCCTCCCCGAATTTGCTTGTCCGCAAGAAAACTCAAAGCTGGATGTTGTAAAACACTGTCACCCTCCCAAGTCGCATCCTCGGCTGGTAGATCCTTCCACTTCACCAAGTATTCCCTGATAACCCTTCTTCAAAGATGACGCTCTCTAGAATCCAGAATGGCCTCAGGAACCAATATCAACTTCCCCTCATTATCCAGGGGTGGTAAATCAACAGAAGGAATCACATGTGGTCCCAGTGCCTTTTTGAGGCGTGAAACATGGAACACATTGTGAACCTTGCTATCCATCGGAAGATCTAACTCATAAGCCACTTCACCGACCCGTCTGACAACTCTAAATGGTCCATAGTAACGAGGCTTAAGTTTCTCTGCGCCCTTCTTACGAAGGGTGGACTGCCTATAAGGCTGGAGCATCAAATACACCAAATCATGGATCTCGAAAGATCGCTCCACTCGCCTTTGATCAGCATATTGCTTTTGTTGATTCTGAGCTTTCTGTATATTCTCTCTGAGTGCTCTCATAATATCCTGGTTCTCCTGCAATAGATCACCAGCACTAGGTACTCTACTGTCACTCAGTAACAAGTCTAGAAAGCTTGGAGCATCATATCCATATAAGGCTCGGTAAGGGGTCATCTGAATGCTCATGTGATGAGTGGTATTGTAGCAATACTCACAAAGGTATAACCATCTCACCCATGCCTTTTGCTGCCCTGAACTGTAATTCCGTAAGTATCCCTCCACCCATTTGTTGACTATCTCAGTCTGCCCATCTGTCTGGGGGTGGTAGCTAGTACTCGGAGTGAGTTCTGTTCCGCATAGCTTGAATAACTCTTGCCAGAAGTTACTCATAAACCTGCTATCCCTGTCACTGACTATACTCCGTGGCAAACCATGCAACCTGAATACCTCACGAAAGAACAAATCTGCCACCTGAGTAGCTGTGTGCGTAGTAGTGATTGAGAAGAAATGAGCATACTTTGTCAATCGATCTACCACCACAAAAATGCTGTCTTTCCCTTGAGCTTTCGGCAAGCCCGTAATGAAGTCCATAGACAAGCATTCCCACTTCCTCTCAGGGATAGGAAGCGGCTGAAGTAATCCTGCAGGGTATGTGTTCTTGCTTGTTCTGCTGACAAACAAGGCATTCCCTGACATACTGGAGAACAAAGGATTTGAGACCCTTCCAAGAGAATCTTTCCCGTACCTGCCTATAGGTCTTAAAGTACCCGAGATGTCCTGCCATAGGTGCATCATGAAATGATCTCAAAACCTGGTTCCTCATCTCTGAATCTGGAATTAGAAATATCCTCCCTTTGTAAATGATAAGATCATCTACAAGTGAGTATCTGGCATCTTGTACTGTTCCATCCACTATGCTAGAAGCCCATAGGTTCTTAGCATACTCAGCTACAATCATATGTCTCCAGTCTTCTGAAATCTGTGTAATGGAGCTCAAGTGAGGACGGCGAGATAATGCATCAGCAACTACATTCTGAGTACCCTTGACATAGGAGATGTCAAAATCATAGGACTGAAGTTTGCTGACCCATTTCTGTTGTCTTTCATTTAAATCCCGCTGTCCAAGGAAATGTTTCAGACTATTATGATCGGTTTTAACACAAAATTTACTACCAATCAAGTATTGCCTGAATTTAGCCATGGCATGCATGATGGCCAACATCTCCTTATCATAGATGCTAAAGCTCCTCTCAGGACCTCTCAGCTTCCTGCTCTCGAAAGCTATAGGGTGACGATCCTGCATAATGACTGCACCAATTCCCTCACCGCTGGCATCACAATGTAACTCAAAGGGTTTGGTGAAATCCGGCAAAGCCAACACTGGACATGAAGTCATGAGAAGTTTGAACTTCTCAAAGCACGCCTGTGCTAATGGTGTGCACGCAAATGCACCCTTCTTAGTCAAATCAGTTAGTGGCGTAGCATGTCGCGAGAATCCACTAACGAACCGACGATAGAAGGCACATAATCCTACAAATCCCCTGAGCTGTGTCAATGTCTCAGGTGTAGGCCAATCAATGATAGCTCGAACCTTCTCTGGATCCATGCTAACTCCCTCACTGCTGATAATGTGACCCAAATACAAAAGCTCAGCCATGCCCAACGCACACTTGGACTCCTTGGCGTACAAGGACTCCCTATCAAGTATGCTCAAAACCTCATCCAGGTGAACCATGTGTTCTTCCCAAGATCTGCTGTAGACTAGGATGTCATCGAAGAACACCAACACATGTTTCCTCAATTGAGGATGGAAAACCCTGTTCATAGTGGACTGAAATGTGGCTGGAGCATTGGTTAAACCGAAAGGCATAACCAAGAAATCAAAGTGTCCACAGTGACATCTGAATGCGGTTTTCTCTATGTCCTCTCGAACTCTGATTTGATGATAACCTGTCCTCAAATCAATCTTTGAGAAGTAGCAAGCTCCATGAAGCTCATCTATCAACTCATCAATCCGCGGAATAGGATATCTGTTCTTTATAGTTCTCCTGTTAAGCATTCTATAATCAATACACATTCTGAGTGTACCATCCTTTTTCTTCACCAAAACAACTGATGAAGCAAAGGGTGACTTACTCGGCCTAATGTGCCCCATAGCCAAAAGTTCTTTGATGGTCTTCTCAATTTCATCTTTCAAGCGTTTGGGGTGCCGATAAGGAGTGATCATGATAGGTTTTGTGCCCTCATCCAGCTCTATGATATGCTCAATACCTCTATCAGGAGGTCTACCTGGTGGGATTGCACTGAAAACCTTGGTATGTTTGGTTCTGAGTTTTTGTACATCTGGATGGTAAGAAGAAACTGGCTGATCCAAATGTGAAGGCATTAACTTGCATTCAGCTACCCAATCTACCATGTCATGACGAACCAAACGTTCCATTCTTTTGAGTGAAATTTCTTTCACATTGCTGTCCTTGATGGCTTTTAGAACATGTTTCGTGCCATCAACTTTGAATTTCATCTCCATGTCGTTCAAATTAAGTGTGAACTCTCCTATAGCATGAAGCCACTTCATGCCGAGAACTATATCAGTTCCTCCCATGTTCACAACATAAAAATCTGCCTTAAACTCATAGTTATTGAGTTTCAAAGGCAAGTCTGGAACCATCCTCTCGCAAGTGAGAGTATATCCATCAGCAACCTTGACTCGAATGCCTTCAAACTGCTGAGTTTGAATTCCTCTTTTCTCCACCAAACGTGAGTCAATAAAATTGTGAGTTGCACCTGTATCTAAAAGAGATATGACTCTTTGACCAGCCAAGACCCCACGGAGTCTAAAAGATCTCTCTCTCTGCATGCTGGATAAATGAGCCTCCTTTAACTCAGTTTCTACTACAATTTCAGCCTCATCTTCTGATTCTTCTCCATCTGTATCATAAATTGGAGCTTGCTGATCAGAAAAATCAGTCACTTCTTCTCCCTCATAAAACCACTCCATGTTCCTGTTTTGCCCTTTAGGTTTGAGGGGGCAATCATGATTTTGGTCATAAGGGCCCTTGCAGTAAAAACAAAGTCTCCTCCTACGAAGATCATTCATGGTTTCTCGATCCAAAGGTGTTGTATATTTCTTCTTATGATCAGCATTATCGGCTTTTTTCGGATCAGATTTATGTTCATTGTAAGAAGTAGAAGGTTTGGTGCCAAATTGCTTTCGAGGAGTAGTGAGCTCCATGCTGCGAGCTTTCCTCATGGTTTCCTGTAATGTAGGGGGATCAAATGCCTTGATCCATCCTTTCATAGGCTCGAAAAGTCCCTCAATGAAGAGTATGATCAGCCTCCTCTCAGAAATGCCTGTAACCATAACTGACAATCTCTGAAACTCCCCAATATATGACTCCAAACTACCTAGCTGTTTCAGCTGTGCTAGGTCTCTGAAAAATAGCTCGGGATCACGTTTGTCAAACCTCTCTACCAGTCTATCTGTGAACTCCTGGTATGAAGTAATCTGATCATGGTGAAGAGTAGCCATGCCATGAATCCACCAATCATGAGCTACGCCATCAAGGTGAAGTGCTGCAAATCGAATAGCATCTTCCTCGGGCATGGGTCGTAGAGTCAAGAATGTATCTAACTTGCTGATCCAAGCACGTGCTGTAACTCTACCACTGCCATCATAGTTCGCCAAGGTGAGTTTATTGGTAGCCTGTCTAAGATCATTGTGCTTGTACCAAGGTCTCCTGTCATTCCTGCTTCTGTTATGTTCTCTCCTCTGGCTCATGAATCTATCAAAGTTAAGGTGCTCCTTAACTCTAGGTGGCAATGCATCCCATTCATCATGCATAACCATGATGTTATCTGCAAAGTTAACCTCACCACCCTGTTCAACCTCTTCCTCACCCTCTGCATCATTTCTGGTGAAGGTAGGACATGTTGCTCTCTCAAAAGTGCGAGCTGGAACAATAGGTCTATGGGCTGCGCCATGGATACTGCCCTCATGATCATGCCCTGGATGCTGGCCTCTCTGAAGTGTTAAGTTCTCTACATTTGTGCTGAGTTGCTGGAGAATATTTGCTACTTGTTCTTGACCTGCAACCATACCTCTTAGCACATCTCTAGCTTCTCTATCCTCTTTGTTCATATGAGAACTTTCTCCTTCCCTGTTAGCCATATTATCCCAGTCTATTTCCTCCTCCTGTTCGTCAAATGGAAATGGTGGAAAAGGATTATGATCACCTCTTTGATTTCTAGGGCCTCCACGAGAGTAGAACTTGTCAAAACCCTCCTGGTGTGACTTCATAAATTTTTTCAAATCCCACAAGCTGGCAGGATCAGAGCTCTGATACCACTGTGATGAGCCTTGCTAGCTCACTACTCAAACCCCTGTCTTTTTTTTAAGTCTATTTGTGTTTTTTAGTTTTTTAGAGAAATTTTGTAGACAGAAGAGAAGGGGCGCATCATATAAAAGCTCACAAAATGAAAACTTGAGCAAATTTAATCAAACTGGAATTGTAGAAGGTGTTTATTATCATCAACAATGGATTTAAAACATACAAACATACCCGAAAGCCTCCAGATTTTTTAAATAAGAAATCCGACCAGCATAGTGAAGAACTGACGAAAACTGGAGTAGAGAGTTACAGATTGCAAAGTTTATTTTGAAACTGAAGCCAGAGAGAAGTATAGGTAGGGCGCCCAAGTTCATGAAGAGAGATCCTCAGAAAGAAGACGTTTCTCCAAAAAGCCAAAAAAAACCTTCCTTGCAAGTGCCACGCCCTTTCAAACAAAAAGCATCAAAAACCATCTCTGAAGGTACACCCAAACAGCCATGAAGTCTGCCATGGTGAAGGAAGAACAGCAACTAATAAACCCTCTGTTTTTGATGAAGAACACTACAAAAATCTGTTGAAGCACTGCAGAACTTCTGAAATGAAGCTCTCTCAATCTGCACTAATTCAGCTGATCTTTCACAACGTCACAAGTGCTCACACTGAAGAGATTTCGTTCTCCAATGGTGGATTTGCTGCAAACCTGGTCACAGGCTGAAAGCAAGGGAAAAAAACCTCCAAGGAAAAGTTGAAATATTCAAAAGATGAGTTTCTCATTGCCCAAATCCCTTATAAAGCAAAAGAGGTGAAACCCTAAGAAGGCCGTACATTTTAGGGCTTTAGCTCATTTAAATTTATGAAACTAAACTTAAGTCACTTTCCATAGTCTTCTTTTTGATTTTTGGTGCCTCCTTTAAGTGAATAAAAGATATAACATTAAAATATTCACTTTAGACTTAATTTAAGTGAAATAAGAATTATAAAGTCAATTTGACTTTATAAAAAGACTTTAAGTTAAAAATTAACTTAAATCACTTAAGTAAGCCTATCTCCCTCAATTCTCAACAGAATTCAATGCCGTCAGAAGCAAAGAAACTCCTGTACTGCCAAGGCCTGCAATGAGCCTATCCACGATCTCAGAAAATGAAAACGACCGAACTCTCCAGAAGGTACCACTGACCCTCTAACCAATCCAGTTAGCCCACAAGGGTCCAAGAAAAGGGCTAACACACTGCATCGGTGGTGACTAGAGTGGGGACATCCTGATATAAGTCAAAGCCGTGAACAAGCGGAAATGCGTTCGACTTTAGTGAACTCAAAGGCGATCATATTTTGATAAACCTTCGAACAGGATGCCCATGGTGTTAAGTCCTCGGAACTGACCCTGATAAGCGATCAAGTACACGAGATATGAACACATGTGAAACTCATGAGCAACTAAGAAACCGGTGATCTGCCTGTGGAGAATGTCGCTGATGAAGGATGCCCAGTCATAATGCTCCTGCCCAGAAATGATGCGACCAATAATGTAATACATCCAAGGCTGGAAAACATTTGCATGTTCTTGTCCTGAGACACGATTCAGGAGTGTGATTAGAATCGCATACTCATCCTTGTATTTACCGCGACCCACATTGTTTGGCAATCTATTCTTTGCTTGTTTTAACCATCTTTCTGCCATCTTCTTCTGACACTTGTCCATATCAGCATCAAATGCCTGCGCACACTGCTCCATAGAAAGAACTAGGCTGTTCTGGTGTTGAGGAATGCCAAAACTCCTTTCGATGTCCAAAGGTTTGAGACTGCAAATGACCCGTCCGTCAACTGACACTATTTCACGAGTAGTAGAATTGTAATGCTTAATGCAAGACATCACGAATTCAACACAGTGCACGGAGATAGGTATGGAAGCGGCCTCTAATAAACCAGACTGCTCAATATTCTGAATGATTGAACTTCTGATCTTAACTGGGTCCAACACTGCTTCTGGCAATATTTTGTGAAGGTCTGTCTCAACCAACCTGCGGAAATCATGAGTAAGGACGGTTTTGGTCCTGTATTCGAGCTGAGTGAACTGCATTCTGAAAAATTAGCCTATTGACTGTGAACTTGACTATATTCTGACAAGATTTCTGGAAAGCTAAAAATAGCCTGCGAGAGTTAAAAATAGTCTTTCGAAGAATTATTTTCAGCGAAAAATCCGAGATATGGGTTTTGTCCAGAAAAGGATTCTAAGACAATCCAGAACGTCAGATTTGCGAAAGTTCAACTTCTACTCGATTGTACAAAGATTTTTCACTTGAGAAAATTAGCAATTCGAGAACGAATGTTCTGAAGCTAAAAATTCATGAAAAATCAAACGCACAATTTCAACTCGAGGAAATTATATGAGAATGATCCAGATACTGAGACTTGCCAAATTCGCCAATTTTAGGAACATGCACAATGTATTTTGTGAGAAATCTGTGATTGAAAGGATGAAAAAGACGTTTTTATTATGTCTTCTTCTTGTGAAAATCGCCCAAGATTTCTTCAGATTGCTGATATTTGTGAACTTGAATCTGCAAAAAGATATGTTAGGAAAAATCGCCTTTGTGAATTGATGTAGATTTTGCCTTCAACTGGAAGAATTCGCCTTGTTTTGAAAACCACGAACTTTCCTCTCTTGAAATTTGCGCCTTTGAATATGAATGAAATTCGAATTTCCTTTGAAGAAAATACGAATTTATATAATGAATTTGAGGATTCGCCTTTTGAATATAAAATTTGCCCTTGAATATGAAATCCGCCTTTGAATCTCTGGAGAACTTGCAAATTTTATTGGTTTAAGGAAAACGCCTTTGAGGAATTTGCGAATTGTTTTGGATGAATTTGCTTTGAAGATATGCGCCTTCTCTTCTGAAGATATACGAATTTATCTTTGAAGTTTGCTTTGAAATTAATAAACTTCGATTTCCCTTTGAAGATAATGAATTTGCCTTAGAAAATCACGAATTTCTCTTAAGATTAAATTTGCTCTTGAGAAATACGAATTTCCTTTGAAAGCTTGTGAATAATAATGAAGATTGCGCCATGTTAAATAAGAAGAAATTCGCACCACTTAGTAACTGCAAGAATTCAAAACCCTAACACGAATAGGAATCCTCTGATTGGTTGCCTTTCAGTTGCACTGCCACTGACTGGAAGTTCAAATTTGAAAATAATAATAAAATATTTATTATCATGCAAGGGCGCCAAAAATAGAAAATCGCCATTTATAAACGGGTATATTTTGAACTTCAGTTGACAAATTTTGTTGAAGCTTTGAGATTCATCGTCAGACTTCAACGATTCCGAAAAGTCATCTTTTGAGCATATAGGCGTCCATTTGCTCAAGATACTTCACTTTTTACTAACTCCCTATTTTATAGCTGATAGCACTGTCACGACTGGCCAACTTCGACACTGATTTCCGGATGACCGGGTGATGCTGAGACTGATCTGAAGAATTCATCGGAAAGCCTACTGAACAAGGAAGAAATGTCTGCTGGGAGACACTACTGCAAAATCCATCGTTTAACCCCTTGAAAAATTAGGCGCCCCTGATTAAATTGCTTTTACGGGTTCCAGACTTGGCCATTTCTCAAATTGCCATCTGACGCTTCAAACGGCTGCCGACAGTGAACGGTGAACCCTGCTGATATGAGACGAAGCTCACTGCGAGACTAGAGACATTGTGCATCCAACGACTGTATGCACGACACCTGAAAGCTGAGTTAAGGGCTTCAAAAGTAAAAGCGCCCCTGGCTCTATGTTGCACTGGTGTCATTTTGACGAAAATCGAACTTTCATCCAAGTACCCTACTTTGACGTCTGATATCTGGAGCTGAGATGACCCGATTCAGGCACTATCTGTTTTAACGGACAGCCGGAAGAGCCCACAAGAGAAGTCTCTGGAGGTGATGAAGCAAGAAAACTGCTTCTAAGGCCTCAAACACTCCAGTGCGTATTTTATTTAAAATTACCGCTCCAGACTTAACCATTTTCCGGATACCTTCGCTTTGCAGTATTACACTAAAGACCTCGCACGTACGAGCGACTGCCAAATCCCGAAGGCTGACGGCTAGGCTCGTTGGATAGATAAAATGATTACGCTCAATAGCCGTGAAGACTTCGAACGCGAACGGGCTCATCTGACAGGCCTAAAGGCTAGGCGCCTCTAGACTGTGGAAATACACTGAAAATCATTTGTTGGTCCGCCCGTGAAATTACGTGCTTGGTAGAATCACCGCCACGATCACCTGGAACGTCGGATCGACAAGCAGGATGATGCATCGCGGAGCTAGGCTAGAGTATTACTGATGTTAGGAAGACTCTGTCTGCAAATTTCGCCATTTGGAGGGTCCTTTAAGCCAGCGCCCCTGGCCTGTACTTGCACTGGGAATAAACGGAGAAGCTCAGAAACGTGAAAACTCCATTTTAAGCTGATCCTCGGATGACTGCCGCCGGAATTTAAAATATTCCCCTTAATTTTTTCTCAAAATTTAACACACAAACCAGCAAGTATAAAACTGATTAGCGTTAGCTCCAAAAGCAAATCAGCATGGAAGTAACTCTAACCAAGAATGTTCACCAAGATCCCAATGTGGGCGAGGTGATAGCATATGGTCAGAGGATCATTAGGAGTAAACTGAACTGAAATTGCAATTCATCTGCTGATGCAGGCATCCACAAACAGTGGGGATACTCCACTTATTCAGTGGGTGAGATTATTACATTATTAAAGGCGGCAAGCCAGCCATTTAAATCCTCACTTCCACTTATTAACGTGGGGGGAATACAGTCCACACAACCACTTATTTAGTGGGGGGAAACTTACAATTAAGAAAGATGATTATTTAAACTCAACCACTCAATCGTGGGAGTATGAAATTTAAACTAATTGCAGCAAATAAAATAAATAGCTATTAGTACTACTAATCAGCTTTACAATGAATTAAACAGCTGCAAATAAGAAAGATATGCTTCCAAATCAATCAATGGTTAGAGTAACACTTCCTCTAACTCTTACAATACAATAATGATATAGAAATGAAGCTCAAACCAGCATTATATAAAAAACTAACAAGTCTGATCAGAAATAGAGAATACAGAAAATCAGACCAGCAAACTGTACATCAATGAAATGCACATAACTTTATCAATTTACCTCCAAATTGAGTGAAATCAATTGCAATGAACCTCTAGAGGATAGGCGCCCATGTCATGATGTTGAAACAGCTTCAAAAAGCAACCATTAATTTACTTGCACAATTCTCAATGCTCCCAACATGGTATGGCCCTTAGCAAGGGCGATTTTGCAAGAATAAAAATAAATACTTTGAAATAAATTCTGATCTTCTATGGGAAGGGGCGCCCATGTGCTAGGAATGCATATCTTCAATACCCAGAAGCAAATAAAATTCATACTAAAAGCTGTATACAAAAATCACTTTCAGCCATGATAAACCAGCAACATAAAAACTGGAAATATCTCACCAAAACTCCACAATAATGCTCAATATGTACTTCTGGATGAAGCACACTCTCAATCCACCACCTAGGGAACCATAGTTGCAGGCCCGAAGAATGGAATAAATTTGCTAAGCTTTCCCTTAGCCGGATTCTGGATTCATTCCAGCAGCGTAACTTTGCTCTTCAAAAATATGCATAATCAGCTCTTCAAACAGCAGCAATATATAAACTTCAATTGGCAAATGAAGCAACAAGAACTCTTCGAATTCCAAGAAGTTGAATCACTTCAACTTCCAAAAGGGATGCCACCTTTTTGCATTTTACTTTTTTGAAATAATATAATATTACTCAACCTCTTTTTCACTTTGCAACAATAAAGCATTTAATAAATTATTAAATGCATAATTGACCCCCTTAATGGCCCCTCTTTTAAAACAACATGAAGTTATTACTCCTAGGCGTGGGGTACAACTGAGAAACATGAAATTTGACTAAGTATAAAAACTCAGTCCATGGAGATAACCAAAACCAATGCCAATACTGAAACTGATGGATAGCAAGATGACTTGAGTTGAGCTGCTGATGATGCTACTGCCAAATTTAGACTTACTAAAAATAGCCAATTGCTATAAATAGTAAGTTCACATCAAAACAACAGATAGCCAAACTGAACAGTAACTTGCAAAGGATTGAACTGCTGCTAGACAGATACTGCCAAAAGATAGACTTGCTAAAAATAGCAACTGCTATAAATAGTAAGTCTGCACAACATCCTCTGAACACCAACTGAGCAATATCTAAAAGAGGAAACCCTAATTTCCCACCTCAGCTTAGCCTACGGATTTCCGGAAATAGGCTAAATCCTATTGAAGAGTGTAGGGCCAAAATGGGGACATTACAGTCCGCCCTTCCCAAAATTGCTTGTCCTCAAGCAATGCCACCACACTCCAAGGGAACAATTTGATCCTTACCATGCCAAATAGGATCCCAGGGTCCCAAATCATCCTAGGAGAAGGATAGCACCAACTGATGTAAGCACTGCACTGCTGGATGCCAACACAAGAAATCACTAGATTAAAATTAAACTGAAACATCATGGGAATAAATTCTAGAAGACCATCATTGGCTTCATCATCTTCAACTGTGGAATAGAAAACCCAAGTGATACCAGGATTCCAAATCTTTCTCAGGAACACCGTTCCTCTAATCCGTTGTGCTACTCTGATTAAAACAATTGAATACTCAAAGTGGATCAACATGTCACAATCCACAAAAGACAATGCACCAAACATGTTAGTGCCCGGGTCCCATATCAGTCTGTAGGACCTCCAAATCTTGTTGTCATAATTCTGATCAGCAACAAAAATATTTTCAAACATGCTTCTAAACCAATGCCAAAACAAGAGCAACACTCCACACTCCATCCCTATCCAAGAGGATGCACAATGCTTCCTTTGAAGCAAACTAATTTCACTGAAAGAACTCCAAGAAATATTCACATGTCTCACATCAAGAGTCTCAATTTGACAAATCAAATCAGCTAATAACTCGCTGTCCCAAAAAGTAATTAATGACTTGGTACCACAAAATTCATTGTCAACCATCAATGAACAACCCATACTTGAACTTTGACCATACTGAAACATTCCCTTGCTCATTTGTGACAGAAATTCAATCCAAATAGGAGGTGGAGAGGCCTGGAAATGAAATAACCAGCTTTCTAAGAGGTCTGAAATAATCATCTTGAGATCTGATTTTTGGAAAATCAGCATCCAAGAAGACAAACAGCAGCTGCAACACAAGAATTTTTTATCAAAATGAGCATAACTGGTCATGAACCACACTGGTGGCACCTTTAGCAAGAGACCCCATGCCACCACAAACCAACTTCTGATCATATTTTCTTCCCAGAACACCAATGTATGATCAGAAATAAAGAGGCAATGACATAGAAAGAAGGGATCAGCAAACATAAAACAGAATTTTTGACACTTATCTCTCCATCCAACCTTCTTTTTATGCATTTCATTCTTCAAAAGAAAATG
Source organism: Sequoia sempervirens (assembly GCA_007258455.2). Lineage (NCBI taxonomy): Eukaryota > Viridiplantae > Streptophyta > Pinopsida > Cupressales > Cupressaceae > Sequoia > Sequoia sempervirens. The sequence goes on along the minus strand of VDFB02356617.1, from coordinate 167,481 downwards.
CTTGAGATCCCAAACACTGATTTTCAATTGAAGACATTTTCCAACACATAAGCAAATGGTCACAACTACACTCTGAATATTATATGCTGGTCTATCTATTTTGAAATTACCTTCTTCCCAAGTAATGCCAGGATCCCAAACTAACAACCATGAAGAACCACTTCTCAAACTGATAATTGCTCTCACACGAATCCTTTGATTCACTCGTTCCATCTGCAATGCCACTTCTTGAAATTCCAAGAAGTATTCAACCAACCTTTGTTCATTGAAGAAATCAAATCTAGAATCTTGTGATATGACTTGCCGGAAAGATTCCATGAATCCTTCATCAAATACAATTCTAAAATCTATCACTCTAAGAGAAGATGGTGATGAACTAAAATCTGATATGAGTCTCACAAGCATCCTCATCAAAAAATAAATTAAACCTTCATCAACAAACCCATCAACTCTTTGTTGATGAACAATAAGAATGCCTTCATTTCTTTGTGTTTCAAGAGTTACCAATTCTTGCTGAATGGTTGCACTAGGAGCAGCAGTAGATTCAACTTCATGCAACTCACGTATTAACTCTCCAATGCTGGAAGACAAACTCAAATCCCCTTCTTCAGTAATCTCTGAAGCAATTTCTTCGTCATTTTCAAAAAGAGGATTTACATAAACCTTACTAGAACCTTCTTCATACAAGAGATTGTCAAAAGCTTGATAAGCTTGAGAATTTGAATGCTTTGGTCTCTTAGGACAGCATTCCAAATCATATGTTTCTTGTATGAGATCAAACTCATCAAGAATTTCTTGAAGCTCCTCTACTCTTCTTCTATTTTCTTGCTCCCATGAATATTGAACAGCAGAAATCTGATTCTCTGCTTCAATTAGAGTCTCATGCACTTCTTGCAACTTTGTTTTGGTAAGCTCATGCCACTCCAATGCCTTGTCAGCAATATTGGCCACTAAGTCTTTGTCACGAATGATGTACAAAAGACTAGATTTAATTTCCTCCAAGGCAAATTTAATGGACTTCATGTCATCAATAGAAATGCAACATACAACTTCTCCCCTAGGCACATCATAAATCATCTGTTCTACATGTCTATGAATTCTATCAAGATTTGACAAAATTTGAATTCCATTATCAGCAATGTGTGAACTTGAGCTGCAATCATTATATACTGGCTGAGATGATGTAGAACAACTTTGATGGATAAAGATTTCAAAAATGGTTTGAGTTGTACTCCTCAACTTGTCTCGCATGTGATGAACACTCTTCATCATTCCATCCATAGTGCCTTCCAATTCCTTAGCTTTTTGTCTTAGCTTGATTTCCGGTGAAGAAAAATCTGCCTTATAACTACTAGAAACTTCACCTTCCATGTTGTCTCCTACACATGATTCAAAAGAATTGATCAAATCAACTTTGAAGTGGGAAGAGACTTCATCTTCCTCTTTCTTCTTCTCCTCCTTGACTTGACTTTCAAACCAACATTCTCTAGAATTGTGAAGAAGCAAATTGCTGATTGAACACATATCTTCTACTAATCGAACTTCTCTTTCATTTGGATCTACACTTATGGCCTCTTCATGCATCTTTGTTTCAACTTTTGTTTCCAAAAGTTTTTTCTTTGAATCTTCAACATGAGGCTTCTTAACACAAGTCAACTCACTGTTCTCCTCTGTAGAAAACAAGAGCACCTCACTAGTCTTCAAGGCTTCCACTGACACATTGCATTCTTTTACAGAATGCTTGGATGAGTGCAAATCCGTAGATACCCCTTGAACTTTTGCAATGTCTTCAAAGGGATTCCAACTTTCATCCTCCTCAACTTCTGAAATCTCCTCTTTGTTCACAACAGTCTTCTTCAAAAATGGTTTCAACTTATCTTCACATTGACTGAAAATTTCTTTAACTAACAAATCAGCAGTGGGAGAAATCTGCTCTTCACGTTTATAAGCATCCAAGAGAAGAGTTTGGACACTTTCAGGAAGACTATCAGCTTCTTTAATTGTAGAGATTAGAACATTCATGACAGCTGCAAGCATACTCTCTTCTTGCTCACTCCAGGTCGAGGTGAAAAGATAATTAAACAAGTGATAAATCTGATTCTCCATCTCAAATTCTATCAATAAGATGCAAGCACCAACTTCAGAAAATGTTTTTAAAATAGCAGCTCTTCTTGGAAACAAGCTACTACCAGTTTCATCCAAATCTTGAAAACATTCCACTATCATCTTTAATATGATCTTCATAGTTTCATCATCATAGGGCAACTGGGGAATTACAATTCTCATTATCTCCATAAAACAAGAAGAAATCAGCAACTTGGTCTCTTCATCAGGATGCCCCAACCAATAGGGCTGATTCAAAAAATTCACTGTAGGAGCTAGTGCCAACTCCATTATCTCTGAAGGTGATGGCTTCACTTGTCTCAAACATTGTTCTAACAAATGAAGAATGTTCTCTTCATTTTCCTTTGACTGAAATTCTTTACCAAGTCTCTTTCCAACCATAAAGAGAGTCTCTGCCAACTTCATCTCTTCTTCATTAGCCATGCCTAACTGCATACCTCTGGATACCACAAGAAACTGAACTAGAATCTGCACTGACTTTCGATGTAGTACCGGAGATCTCTATCACTCATCTGCCTAAGCATGAAGCACTGATCAACAGGATGGCAGGATCTTCTGCTCTGATACCACTGAAATATTCCCCTTAATTTTTTCTCAAAATTTAACACACAAACCAGCAAGTATAAAACTGATTAGCGTTAGCTCCAAAAGCAAATCAGCATGGAAGTAACTCTAACCAAGAATGTTCACCAAGATCCCAATGTGGGCGAGGTGATAGCATATGGTCAGAGGATCATTAGGAGTAAACTGAACTGAAATTACAATTCATCTGCTGATGCAGGCATCCACAAACAGTGGGGATACTCCACTTATTCAGTGGGTGAGATTATTACATTATTAAAGGCGGCAAGCCAGCCATTTAAATCCTCACTTCCACTTATTAACGTGGGGGGAATACAGTCCACACAACCACTTATTTAGTGGGGGGAAACTTACAATTAAGAAAGATGATTATTTAAACTCAACCACTCAATCGTGGGAGTATGAAATTTAAACTAATTGCAGCAAATAAAATAAATAGCTGTTAGTACTACTAATCAGCTTTACAATAAATTAAACAGCTGCAAATAAGAAAGATATGCTTCCAAATCAATCAATGGTTAGAGTAACACTTCCTCTAACTCTTACAATACAATAATGATATAGAAATGAAGCTCAAACCAGCATTATATCAAAAACTAACAAGTCTGATCAGAAATAGAGAATACAGAAAATCAAACCAGCAAACTGTACATCAATGAAATGCACATAACTTTATCAATTTACCTCCAAATTGAGTGAAATCAATTGCAATGAACCTCTAGAGGATAGGCGCCCATGTCATGATGTTGAAACAGCTTCAAAAAGCAACCATTAATTTACTTGCACAATTCTCAATGCTCCCAACATGGTATGGCCCTTAGCAAGGGCGATTTTGCAAGAATAAAAATAAATACTTTGAAATAAATTCTGATCTTCTATGGGAAGGGGCGCCCATGTGCTAGGAATGCATATCTTCAATACCCAGAAGCAAATAAAATTCATACTAAAAGCTGTATACAAAAATCACTTTCAGCCATGATAAACCAGCAACATAAAAACTGGAAATATCTCACCAAAACTCCACAATAATGCTCAATATGTACTTCTGGATGAAGCACACTCTCAATCCACCACCTAGGGAACCATAGTTGCAGGCCCGAAGAATGGAGTAAATTTGCTAAGCTTTCCCTTAGCCGGATTCTGGATTCATTCCAGCAGCGTAACTTTGCTCTTCAAAAATATGCATAATCAGCTCTTCAAACAGCAGCAATATATAAACTTCAATTGGCAAATGAAGCAACAAGAACTCTTCGAATTCCAAGAAGTTGAATCACTTCAACTTCCAAAAGGGATGCCACCTTTTTGCATTTTACTTTTTGAAATAATATAATATTACTCAACCTCTTTTTCACTTTGCAACAATAAAGCATTTAATAAATTATTAAATGCATAATTGACCCCCTTAATGGCCCCTCTTTTAAAACAACATGAAGTTATTACTCCTAGGCGTGGGGTACAACTGAGAAACATGAAATTTGACTAAGTATAAAAACTCAGTCCATGGAGATAACCAAAACCAATGCCAATACTGAAACTGATGGATAGCAAGATGACTTGAGTTGAGCTGCGATGATGCTACTGCCAAATTTAGACTTACTAAAAATAGCCAACTGCTATAAATAGTAAGTTCACATCAAAACAACAGATAGCCAAACTGAACAGTAACTTGCAAAGGATTGAACTGCTGCTAGACAGATACTGCCAAAAGATAGACTTGCTAAAAATAGCAACTGCTATAAATAGTAAGTCTGCACAACATCCTCTGAACACCAACTGAGCAATATCTGAAAGAGGAAACCCTAATTTTCCACCTCAGCTTAGCTTACGGATTTCCGGAAATAGGCTAAATCCTATTGAATAGTGTAGGGCCAAAATGGGGACATTACAAAATTCTGGAACTCGGATGACTGTGCTTGATATCTCGTTGGACGAGCAGACTAGTCGTGAACAAATTGACTGTATCTGCAATCGAAACTGTCGAGATTTACACCCTCCTTAAGATGGGCGCCCTCAGACTAGAGGCGCGCTTTTGCCTGAAAAGGACAAATTTCTCACATCTGGAAATTTAGGGATTTCAACTTCTGTCGCTGATTTCCGGAGCTGTGAGTTTTGGAATACCTCGCTGGATAGCTCGACGGATAGCCAAACTAATTCTGAAGAGACTAACTGGATGCTTGAGCATTTTAGACAAGATCCTGACCTTCAACAAGTTGGGCGCCCCTGGGCTATACTTGCACTTTCTGACTTTTCCTTTGAAAAATCTTCATAAATTGATCATTAAAAACTCCGTCTCGATCACTGAAATAACCGTGTGCAATGTGAAATGCCGCTTTGAGATGCTCCTCCATCGTGAATACTCCATTCTGAGTCTCTGCTTCAGGTTCTGTTCAATTAAACTGACTTTGACTGACAAACTATTGACAAAAACTCCATGCTTGATATTGCCCAAAACTCTGTTTTACAACATTTTAACAGGATTTAGACTTTTAAATACAAAATGCCTTGATGAAGCAAAAAAAATTTGGTTTGGGTACAACAAAGTTCTTCAATATAAAATCTGCAAATTGGTGCAAAGGGGCGCCCACCCTAGACAAGAAGAAATAAGCAACACCCAGAATGATATCTTTTTGTATTTTTGAAATATGAATGAAAACTATGATCTGCTATGTTCTCAGCAACTCCAGAAAATAACATGAAATGCAAATAACTGAACTACAAATGCATTAACTCACAACAAAGCAATCCTCACTACAAATTCACTCAAAACAAGCAAACCTCTCCACTAGGTGCTATCTCACAAGCACGAAGTTGAGCCAAGCTAGGAGGCATTCATTCCTCGAAGCAATCCACTCACCATTTCGGCAGCATAACTTTACTCAAGATGTCAGATAATCCAAATGAAGACCAAGACCTCCTTTTATAAACTTGTGAAGACTCTCCAAAAGCTTCTAGAAACCCTAACCTTTTTCAAATTTGAAAAACTCCTTTTCCCTCCAAAGATGGCGTCCCTTTTGTCTTGATGCAATTTTGACTTTAATTTAAAATAATCTTCACCAAAGATGGGCGTCCCTTTTCAAGCAATTGATTTTGAACCTTTAGGAAATATAAAAATATCTTCATGAGGCGCCACCCCTCAAAGTCCCCCTTTTAAGAACAACTTAAGTTGTTTTCACTAGACCAAGGGGTCACAATATTAAAATATAACTTTAAAATATAATATTTTAAATCAACTGGACAATTCTCACCAAAAATGCTTCCCAAGGTCAAGATTGATCAAACCAATTGGATTGACTGAAGATGAGAGCCAACCGTGCCGAAGCCAACAGGACCACTGCCAAAAATAGAATTTACTAAAAATAGTAAATTCATGAAAGTGCTCAGAATGCCAAGAAAAACATATCTCCGAAAAGCTCACGAAAAACCCAGAAGGAATCCGCAGTTCAATCACCAATCCGTGAGCACAAGAAACCACCAACCAAGAAACCCTAATTTCACCACCGAGAAGCCTACGGGTCTCCAGAATAGGCCAACGGTCAATCAGAAAATTCATGCTCGAGAAGGGGACATTACACTAACGCTCCCTTCTTTGCCCAAAGGAAATCAAAGGCTAAATAATATTTCCTAGAGCCGTTTCTTTCTGAAGTCGAACAAGCCACAAAGGCGAGCTAGCGTGGCATATGTTTTCAGTGAAGGGTCCACGACATATCAAGAAGAAAACGGAATATAATATGATCAATCGTCATGCAGCTGGGAGCAAAATGATCAAGAGGAGACTACCATTAAAAGAGAACAAGAAAGTTTATTATTGGACATGTGTTTATTTGCACGCATATATTGGAGAAGTGCCATGCTAAGAATCTGGTGACCGTTGGAAGATTTATCAAGACTTTGAATTCACTGTTCGAGTGTTATCGTATCATTGCTAAAGTAGTTGGGTCTGTATGTTGACCGATGGAAGATCATCATGGTCATCATTGGCATCATCGGTATATCATGATTATTGTCTCTTTTGATAAATGCGATCATCTGTGGCAAAGCTTCTCTACGTCGGGGTTTAGAGGAGGTGTATTGGTGATATTTCAAGTAGCAAAAATATCATGATGATATGTAATGTCCCCTTCTCAAAGGTGATCTTTCCAGTTGACTGTTGGCCTATTTCGGAGACCCGTAGGCTACTCGGATGGTGAAATTAGGGTTTCCTGTTTTTGAGGAGGTTGTTGCTTGAAGTTTGGAAATTGGATTGCTGATTCTTTCTGGGTTTTCAGAGAGCTTTGTAGTGGTATAGTCGGTTTGGTGTTTCGAGCAACTTCATGAATTTACTATTTTTAGTAAATTCTATTTTTGGCAGTGGTCCTGTTGGCGGCAGTGCGATTGGCTCCCTTCTTCAGCCAGTACAGTTGGTATTGGGATTTTTGGCCTCTTGGTGCAATTTTTATGGAGAGATAAGTATTTTTCACATTATAATGTTATATTTTAATATTATAACCCCCCTTGGTCTAGCATTATAACTTTATGTTGTTTTTAAAAAGCGGACTTTATGGGTCAATGCTTCATTAAGAGATATTTCATATTTTACGGCCAAATTATGGGTTAGTGAAAGTGGACGCCTTCTTGAGGAAAGATTGATTTTTTATAAAAGGTGAAATATCATATTAAGAGAAAAAGGACGCCACCTTTCGGAGGGAAAAGTGTTGAATTCAAATTTGATTTTGGGCGCCCTTCTTGAAGTTTCTAGAAGACTCTCCTCATGTCTTTATATTCAGGCCTCAGCTCTTCATTTGTGATCTTTTGTCTATCACATCGTTATGCTGCTGAATTGTCTTCAGGCACTCGCTTCGAGGAAAGCACACCTCCTAGCAATGGCTCATCTTCTTGCTTGAAAGATAGCAACTAGTTGAGAGGATAGTTTGTAATAGGTTTGTTTTGCATTTCAATTGAGTATCTTGCATTTTGGAGTTCTCGCTTGCATTTTCTGTCTCATTTTGTAGTTGTTGAATATCACAGCTGATTGTAACATTTGCTCATATCTTTGAAAATAAAAATATTGGAGTTCTGGGTATTTAACCAATCTGATTTCTTGCTAGGGGCGACCAAGTGTGCCAAGTTTCAGATTTTATTCTTGTGTCTTGGATTTTATGGAGCAAAATCGCCCCTCCTTGAGGGCCGTACCTTTCTAAGGTTGCATTGATTTTCGTGCAAAATAAATGGGAGTTATTTGGGTTAGTTTCTCAGTCACTTTGGGGGCGCCATCATATTAGGAGTTGAATGCATTTAGTTTCATGTGATTTGGGTGAGATTTGAGTGATCTGTGAGCATTTTAGTAAGTTGCTGTGTTGCTGGTCTATGCTATTTTCTGTCAAAATCAGTCATATCAGACTTGGGGAAAAGTTCATTATTGAGTGAGAAGTTGATACTAATGGGATTTGGGGGCATTGGAGATTAGTTAAAATTATTGCAGCATCTGAAGCTTCTAATCTTGTGTTCTTAGCAGGCTCTCTAACTTATTGTAAGCTGAACAGTAGTATTGTCAGCAATTCTCTCTTCTCCTCTTTGAATTTTACATGTACTGCCCACTGAATAAGTGGAAGAGGCTGGCTTGCCGCCTATTTACTTTCAGTAAGTAGTTGTAGGGATCCTCTGGCCACATGCTCGCCATCACTCGGCGCCATTCTTGGTTAGAGTTATTTCAGCTCATCTTGTACTAGATCCTCTGACCATATGCTCGTCTGTTCTAGACACATTCTTGGTTAGGGTTCCCTTCCAGCTCTGCATTTGCATTAGATCCTCTGATGCTCAGACCTTGCCCACATCGGGATCCTGGTGTACATTCTGGTTAGAGTTACTTTCCGCATCGTTTTGGGTTTAGAGCTAACCTTAACGGGTGCGTGTTGATTGTAATTGCATTTGAAAAAAAATAAAAAAATTAGTCTGGTTCATTACATGATAATATTGATGCTGGGAGTCTAAGATTGAGATCGAATCTAATACAAATGCCGACTGTATTAACCGTGAGAGATATTTTGTGCCTCTAAAGAAAAGCGTTTGAATGAGAAAATTTGAAGTGGTCTGATAACAGTTTACAATAGAAGTATTTTATCTTCAGTAGTACATCATCGAGCAAAGATGATGGTTGTCAGGAAGAGTAAAATGGCTACAACAGAATTAATAATCAAGATAAGTTTTTTTTTTTTTGTTTATACTTTTGAAATCTGGGTAAAAATTCAGTTTGCTGAGTTCTGCAGATCTGACATTGTTTATTTGAAACGTGTGTGATTAGTAAAGATCGTGGTTTCTCTTGAATAGTGATCACTGTGATGAGATACTTTGGAGATATCATTATTCATTGCAAGTTGTTTCATGCTAGTTGTGAAGATTTCTGAGTGTGACTCTGAAATAAAAGGAGAACTACAATTTTCAATTGTGACTAGTTGGTCACATCGATATCATTCTCTATATGCATGGACTGTTATGGAGCCTTGATTCTTTGAGAGGTCTGGTTCTATATGCTGACTGTGTAATGTATCTGAGAGATTTGAAGTTGAGCAAATTGTCTTTTGTTGTGCTGAGATTAGCACCTCAGAGAGCAGTAAAGATGGAAGGAAGATATATCAGAATCAATAAAGATAAGTCCTATTATTTCTTTAATTTTATCTTTTGATATTTAATACATACTTCACTTGTAGTTTGATTTTTTATATATAAACTATTATTAATCCTTTAAAATGCAGGTTGGATTGAGAAGCAATTGAATGATGAATTAATTATCTGAGATTACTTAAGGAATTCACAGGAGGAAGAGCTTGAGGCATCCTGTGAGGAAGCAACGCAGGCTGAAAACTAGAGACACAACTTGCTGCCATAAAGTTGAGTTGTGTTGACGTGGTTTTTGAGACCGCACCAACACAGAATAAAGTTTCCCAACGGATACTCTATCCTCTCTTGAACAAAGTATTCAGCATGCTAAGATTGCGAGTAAGTTCATGCTTTCAACTCCAAGGTTCCGATAATGCGAATAGACTCAGTTGGCTCGATGTGATTTTGCTGGTATTTCAAGGGGGACTTACACAATTGTTCGATAGTTGACAACAGACAGCGGACTAACGGCTTTCGTGTAATTCAAATGATTTGGCAAGTGAGCACAAGTTTCCTAATTCTAACCGGAAATGAACTGAAATTAAAGGAGTGTAGGGCCTAAGAAGTTTATGTTCTACTCTAAGGCGTAGGACATGGCGATCAATTCTTATAGACTTCAACCAAGCTCCGTTTTGCCTCACTTCGGATAGCTTCCGCGGAACTGGTGCAATCTTCAGAGGAGTGACTCAAGATGTTCAGATCACGATTCAGCATGAAGACACCATCACAACGACGCATGCCGACATATAAACCATAATCGAAGTTAAGTTTCACAAAGTTCTAGTTGACCACGCAAGGCGAACCCACCGTCAGTGAGCTCGCTAGTGGTATGGACAAGCGAAGTCTTGTTCAAATCGAACACCACATTCCACAATTGCTAAGTACTTGCATGAAATGAAATCTACTTTACTTTAAGCTACTTCAAGATGCTACGTGAATTGGAAGGACGAAGAAGCCTCAACAACTACTCATAACAAAGAAGAAATCACCATCAATGAAAATATTCTTTTATTATGAAAGCATGCATGACAACTTCTTACAAAGTATCCAATGGGAAGACTTTCCTTCCTTTTCAATCTAAAATATACTATCAAGTATCTAATTGCTCTCTACTCCTTCTCTGCTATCCTAACTCTGATCTAATTCTAATGAATTATAAATGAGGGGGACTCCCCCTTTTATAGTTTGCCAAGTCCAACGGACGGCTTAGATTACAATCGGCTGGATGGCCCAGATTGTGCCACCTTAGCCCTAAACAAGATTCGCCCTAAAAACCGCCACAAAGGAGAGTGGGGTAATAAATGAGCCATTAATGTCCACCATCCTTCTAGAAGATTCCATCTTTGAGACGCATTCACACTGTTCTCGATCTTCCTTTTTGACGTCGTTCGTCAACTTCGCTCGAGCTTCCATTCTTTGTCACTTGAGTTGTACTAAGTCCCAACATTGAGTCATTTTTCGCAACTTTTCTTCCTTCGAGGTTGAGCTGTCGTCTCGAATCACTTGCTTCATCACTCTAAGTCATCACCGCTTGGCCTCGACGTTCCTCCTGCAAAACAAGCAAGGAGAAGAGCATCAGAACATTTCATAATATAAGCTCAACTTACTTTCTTGATTTTCACGCTCTGATCTTCAAGGGCCCATCGTTTTTCCTTAGCCAACTTTTTCCTTCTTCATGATTCTTCATGGCCTTAGCCAAATTTTCAACCCATCTTCCTCAAGGGCGTATCATCTTTGACAATATTAACTTCAACTGCATCTTCAAGAAATTCATTTCACCTGCTGGAGCTTTGACAACTTTGATTTTATTCATCTGTGGCTCAAGAAGACCATCTTCACGAAGAATTTGAGCAAATTCACCTATGCAGTTCCTTTCAAATTCATTGTCTGGAGAATTTCACCTTGAAAACACATTTTCTTCATTTTGCCTTAGAAATTTTTCAAATTTTCCTTAGGAAATTCATCAATCCAGTGCCCATCGAAAATCTTCATCCTGAAGGCTGCAGCGAAGCATGGAAGACTTTAAAATCAACTCCTCATCGATAATCTTCAATACCCAGAAGAAAATTTTCTCTGAAACGCGATGAATCCATGGGTGCACAACGAACGGGTTCATTTAATTTTTTAATTTTTAAACCTTAGAAAAATATTATTCCGCTAGTTTGAATCCATTCCTCATCCGTGATCATCATGTGTTGCTCTGACTTGAAAATTATTTATCAACCTGTGCAGCTGGCATTCTCTGACTTCACCTCAGGCGACTCATCTGTGCTTCAAGAAAAATTCCACCATCTCAGAGCTCTAGGCGTATTTTCTAAGGAAGAAAATATTTGTGCCTTAGAAATTTTTTGAATCACTTTGCATTTTTTTTTTTGAAAAATTTTCCCGTAGAAAATTTTAGTCATTCTTCAATCCATCTTGCCAGTGGTGAGAAAAGCACATCACACTTAACATATTTTATTTTTCATCTGGCAACTTCCAACGCCTAGGCATGTATCATTCATCACCTTTACACTTTGGGCGCATATCACACTTGATGAAGGATATTCAATACGCCTAGCACCTCACTTGTCTTCATCCACACTTGGGCGCATTTCAACTTGAAGGTGAATAAAACCACGCCTTTGGAAAAATTTTCAACTCTTAAACACTTTCAACGTCTTACCACTTTACCTCATAGGCTTATCACTCCCAACGCTCAGCAATTTTGTTTTTCTCCACCTTGTATTTTATTCACCACCCTAGGCGCATATCACATTTGATGCCTAGCATGCTTCACTTCACACGTCTTGTATTTTATTCACCCTTGAAAAACATTTAAATTTCCACGCCTAGCACATTTACTCTTCAATTCCACCTTGTTTACCACTTTTCACTCCACATTCCTCATGTGGCGCATATCCCATAGGCAAGAGGATAAACTTTATTTCAACGCCCCCCCTTTGACTTGCTCTTCTTCTTGGCGCATTTGAGGAGGTGAGAGGGATTTTAAATTTTCAATACCCAACATATGACCTTTGAGCTCCCCTCTTTTGTCTTTACATGCCCTCACTTGGGCGCATTTTAGCATGCATGGAGGATAAACTTTTCAAACGCCATCTTGCTTTGTTGACTCTTGACTTTCTTTGTTTTGTCTTCATATGGCCCTGTTTGGGCGCATTTTGCCATGCATGAGGGATGAAAATCATTGACCTCTTTGACCCTTTTGAGAGATGGGCGCATTTAGCATAGGGAGGTGGATGAAACATTTCATACTTAGAATTTTTTAGCATGCCACTACCTTGAGCTGGGCGCATTTTGCTATTGGTGCTGGATGAAAGTTGTTGACTGCTTTGACTCACTTCTTTTTTGGGCGCATTTTCTCCTAGCTGCAGGATGGGCGCATTTTGGGGGGTGAGAAGGACGAATTCAACACTTAGAAATTTTTTTAACTCTCATGCTTCAGGGTGGGCGCATTTGGAGGTGGCAGGAGGATGAAAACATGTTAGAAATTTTTCAAACACCTTGAAGGCAAGTTGGGCGCCTTTCACCTGTGGTGGAGGATAAACTTTAGACTTAGACATTTTTTACCTTCCTCTGCCAGCTTCTCCATGCCTTACTATTTATAGTAAGCCCTCTGAATTTTGCATCTTTGAAGCTCGGAACGATTTGAAATTTCAAACACTGCATCCTTGCGACCTTGTTACCCTGTTGACACTGCTATTTTTAGCCCACTTCTGGAGGTGATTTGCTATAAATAGTAACTGCTTGCTTCTGATAGCTCCACTGCTCCGATTAACTTGAAATTCGAATGAGGCGCTCCTCACCACGTGACCTGATTACTGACATTAGCGCATGCACATGATTTGCTATTTTTAGCCTGTTTCCAAATTGACTTACTATAAATAGTAAGTGCTCCGTTTGACTTGAAATTTTACCAGCAGATAGCCTGAAGGATGCTGATCGCGTTGGTTTACACCGGTTTTCGAAAATTCTGACCTTTTACCCTTCTTTTCAGGCTCCGAATTTGGAAACCCTAATTTGCTCTGCATGCGTATCAAATGATCTCTGTCTTCGTTTTTGCTGCATTGCGATCAGTTCGTGATTCTGAACTGCTGGGAGGTGGCCGCCGGGACACACCTGCTAAAAATAGTAAGTTCCTTACTGAGTGATTATCTTCGTTTGCATGTCACACCATCACGAAGCTCTCGAAAAACCCATAAAGAATATGCCGACATGCAAAGAAAACGCTGAAATGCAAACCCTAAAAATGGCCTCGGAAGACTGAATTCTGAAAGTTGTCGTCTCGTTTTGCATGTTATACCGTTGCGAAGGCCTCGAAAAACCCAGAAGGAATATGCCGACATGCAAAGAAAAAATCTGCATCTGAGCCCTGAAATTTGCCCCGCAAGCTGAACTGCTAAAAATAGTAAGTTGTCTGTTTCAACTCAAATTTTGCACGCGAGCGGCTTGATGTATTCTGAACGCAGTGTGACAGTCGGAATCTCAAAAATACTGACAGATTGCCTGTAATTGCATACTTAATAAAAATAGTAAGTACTCGGAATTTGACGAAATTTAGCTGAGAGCCTGCTGGAAGCATGCTAGCATCAATGTTAAGTTCAATTTTCAATTTACTCACCCTATTCGACCTCGGACTGACTAGGAAAGATGAAACCCTAATTTTCAGACTTGGCCAAAATTTCACGTTTTAAGCTCAAAGGCGGAGAAATCCCGGAAAGATAGACATCAGAAAAGAGAGAGAGAGAGAGAGAGAGAGAGAGAGAGAGAGAGAGAAACCAAAGCCAAAAGATCAGAATGGAGCAAAAATTAGGGGTCCCCATCTTGAATGGGGCGATGTGTGAAAAGGTCACAACAAGTTGCTGACACACAACTATAAACATCTCTCGAGGGCACAAGGCCGGGTCTGCCTTGGATGAAGGGTTTGCATCAACAAGAAGATTGAGAAAGATGAAGATACTACAAGAACCACTACTGATTGTCTTTGTGTTCAGTTAATGTCCCCTTCCAGTTGACATCTCTCAGTACTTGAGATTAGCCTATTATGTGGCCCTCATAGGCTAATATGGAGGATAGAGGGTCTTGTTGAGGCATGGTTTGGCTTCAGTTGTCAGAATTATTCAGTTTGGCTTTCGTTCGAGGTCTTATGGACATCATTTGTTTGACTTACTATTTTTAGTAAGTGGAGACACTCAGTGGAGCACCCCTGCTATTTTTAGCAGTATGGTCTGGTCTTATGCTGTTTCAGTCACTTATCATCCGGCTTCAGACGGCTTGTCATTTGGACTTATATTGAGAAAGATATTAATATTTATTTGCCAAAATAAATATTAATTTAATTGAAGCTTATATTATAAAGTAATAATGTAAATTAATGTTATAACTTAAGTGACTTAATGAAGGGGTCGACCATCATGAAGAAGGGGCCACATTTTAATTAATTATTATAATTAAATGGGCGCCCAAACTATTGAAAAATTAAAAGTGAAATTCAAAGTTTATTTTTAAATGATGCTTTTTGAAGGAAATCGACTTGCTGAGGAGATATAAGGTTTTCTTTTGAAGAAATTCATTATTATGCATATGAGAATTGATTTTAGCCATTTACTTCTTAAGAGAACGAAGCTAAGGGTTTTAGTTTTCTATTGCATTGGAGAACGAACCATCTTCAGTGTATTGCAGTTCAGAGGCTGTGAAATATCAGCTAATTTATTGCTTGTCAGTTGAATAGCTTCATTCAGAAGTTATTATAGAGTTTATTGTGAAGTATCATTCAGGGTTTGATCAATATTCGTGCAGGAAGAGAGATATCCTTGAGCGGCTGGTTTAGTTCTACATCTGGCACATTTCCCAAGATGGTACGGATTTATTTATTGCTGGTTTAGGGCCGTACTTGACAGCTGAAAGGCCATACTTCTTCCACAAGCTTGGACGCCTTGCCTTTTTTCTGGATCCTGCTTTCAGAGGTGGCGCCTTGATCTTCTGGAGGTCCTGCGTCATTTTCATAGAGGGAGATCGGTTATTTTATGTTGGTTGTACCTTGTTATCATCATGCCAGGCGGCTGCAATCAGGTTTTCAAATATTAAATATTGCTTTGCCTTTTAGTCTGCATGTTTGAGATTCATCATTGTAATTGTCTAGAAAGAATAATAAATCCATGTGCTACCGATTTAGAAGTCTATTTGCTTCAGTATTTACTTTCCTGTATTTATTAAGATTTTTAGAAGCATTTATTGCAAAATCGCACCATTCATCTTATTGCACAAAACCATAAAAAACAATACAAAACAACAAAACACAAAAAAAATCAGTTTAAGCATCAGGGGTTGAAGTTGAACCAGCAGGGTTCTTTACAGTGGTATCAGAGCGGTTTCCTGCCATCCAGAGGGTTTGGAATTCATATGCAGCCACAGGAGGTTGGGCCTCACAGATATTACACTCGCAGGAGAGCTTTGTTTGATAGGGGACGAGAATTGAACAGGCAGCCGGGTACCATGGGTGACAGAACAGAGATTCCTCGAGATCCTTGGGATGAAGATGCAGAGGTCAGACAGACTCTTAGAGATTTACGGACAGGTCAGCAGTAGGTAGCTGATGTATTACAGCAGTTGACCACGTTGATACAGAGGATTGGTTCGCCTAGGAGACCATCACCACGTCGTGATGAAGACAGGAGTGATGCAGGTTCACAGAGGATACCTAGGACTATTTCACGGACAGCAGATAGGCCTACCTGCCCTACTTTTGTGAGATAGGAGCCTGATGAGGCTATTGCAGATGAGGAGCCCGAGGGAGTGTTCGCTGATACTCTTATGGCAGCGAACGATGAGTGGGAGTTATTGACCCTAGAGGTCAGAGAGAGACTTACTTTTGACAGGTTTCTCACATAGAGGAGAGAGCATTATAGGAACAGGAAGGATAGGAGGCCTAGACATCAGAATAGTGACCTGAAGCACGCCACAAACAGGCTCACTTTAGCTATGTTTGACGACAGCGGTAAGGTTACAGCACAGGCTTGGATCAGTAAGTTGGATACCTTCCTTACATTGCGTCCCATGGCTGAGGAGGATGCTATTAGATATGCTACTTTGCATCTTGAGGGGGTAGCTTATGACTGGTGGCATCATGGGATGGTGACACTCCAGCATGATCGTATCACCACTTACCAGGAGTTTGTGGACAGATTGGTGGGACGGTTCGACAAGAAGGATCTTGAGACTTACTTCAGAGATTTGGCCCAATTGAGACAGGTTGGTAGCTTGGAGACCTACATAGGAGACTTCCGGCGGTTATCCGTGATGGTTCCCAACATATCTGAGAGGCGTCTAGTTGTGCTCTTCGTGGAGGGATTGTTGGAGCCATTGAGAGGTTGGATCAAAGCATTTGATCCTCTTTCACTACAAGAAGCGATGAAGAAAGCATGCAGCATGGAACTTGCAGCTCCATCTAGCAAGTTCAATTCCAAGAGTGCTTCGTCATTTAAGAACAACAAGGGATTCAATAAAAATAGAGAGAAATCTGATTTTAAGAGTGATTCAAAGGGAAAATCAGCAGCACCCTTGGATCGTGAGACTCTTAATGATTTGCGCAGGAAGAAGCTTTGCTTCTACTGCAAGGGTCCCTATGATGCTAACCATGATTGTCCTTTGCGGCCTAAGGGTAAGGCCAATAGAGTTATGTGGGCTTATTATGAGGATTCGAAATCTGAAAATTTCGGACAGCAAGAGAGTTCTGAGGAGTTAGAGTCAGAGGCTTTAGAGCCTAAGGTGGAGGCAGAGTCAGAGATCCAGTTCCAGGAGGCATGGTTGTCTATCATACAGCAGGAAGGATCTTTCAGACTGCGTGGAGTTTTGGCTGGTCAAAAGGTTATCACCCTTTTAGACATAGGTGCCACCCATAATTTTATTGATGCCAGATTTGTGGAGCGGCGTGGGCTCATAACCGAAGAGTTTGAGGGCATTTGGGTTAAGGTGGCTGATGGTTACACTCTCAAGTGTGACCGTATGATTAAGGATCTTCCTTTGCGCCTGAATAATTATGAATTCAAGGCTGATTATTATGTGGTGAATATGGGTGATATTGATTTAGTTTTGGGCATGAAGTGGCTTCATTCCCTTGAGGAAGTTACACTTCGTCTCAAAGACATGGAGATCCGATTCGAGGTGGATGGGAAGACTCATATACTGAAGGCCATCCGAGACAGTAACGTCAGGACTATTTCCTTCCGATGGATGGAGAGACTTATGTGTCATGACATGGTGTAGTGGGCCGCCGAGTGCACTTTGACGCCTACACAGGAGGGACAACATAAGACTGAATATCATCCTGACATTCAGCAGTTGAGAGTTAAGCATGGGAAGGTTTTCAGTGATATTCCACTAGGGAGACCTCCAGACAAAGGTATTGAGCACATCATAGAGCTTGAAGAGGGGGCCAAGCCTGTTATGATTACTCCTTACCGGCACCCAAAGCGGCTTAAGGATGAGATAGAGAAGACTATCAAGGCGCTGCTTGCTATGGGTCACATTCGGTCGAGTAAGTCACCATTTGCTTCTTTAGTTGTTCTAGTGAAGAAGAAAGATGGTACTCTTCGTATGTGCATAGATTACAGAATCCTGAATAAGAGGACTATTAAGAACAAATATCCCATACCCCGTATAGATGAGTTTATTGATGAGCTCCATGGTGCCTGTTACTTCTCGAAGATAGACTTGAGATCGGGATATCATCAGATTAGAGTTCGTGAGTAGGATGTTGAGAAGACCGCTTTTCGCTGTCATTGTGGACACTTTGAGTTTGTGGTTATGCCATTTGGGCTAACCAATGCTCCAGCGACATTCCTGTCCACCATGAACAGGGTCTTCCACTCACATTTGAGGAGATATGTACTTGTCTTCTTCGATGACATTTTGGTCTACAACAAGACATGGCAGGAGCACTTGGCTCATTTGGATACAGTACTCAGTATTTTGGATAGGGATCCTTGTATGTCAAGGAATCCAAGTGTGATTTAGGGATGACTGAGTTGTTATACTTAGGCCATATTATCAGTGTAGAGGGAGTGCGGATGGATCCTGAGAAGATCCGTGCTATCGTAGATTGGCCAACTTTGGCGAACCTTACACAGCTGCGAGGATTCCTTGGGTTGTGGTTTCTATCGCAGATTTGTTAGTGGATATTCACGCCATGCAACACCTATGACGGATTTGTTGAAAAAAGGTGCTTTCATTTGGACTCCTGAGGCACAAGAGTGTTTTGTGAGGTTCAAGGAGCTTATGACTGCATGTCCAGTGTTGGCACTGCCAGATTTTACGAAGCCTTTTGAGCTTCAGTGTGATGCTTTTGGTGAGGGCATTGGAGCGGTGCTTATGCAGGACAAGCACCCGATTGTTTATGAGAGCAGGAAGCTGAGAGGACCAGAGAGGGTTTACAATATATATGATAAGGAAATGCTGGCCATAATGCATGCCTTGGCCAAATTCAAGCAATATTTAGTGGGCAGTAAGTTTTGTATTAAAATTGATCATAATAGCTTGAGGCATTTCCTAGGACAGCGGGATTTGAATGATCGTCAGCAAAAGTGGGTGAGTAAGTTACAGGCATATGACTTTGACATCACCTATATCAAAGGTACACAGAATGTTGTTGCTAACGCTCTTTCACGACGGCCTCATCTGAGTTCTATGGTAAAGATTGCAGAGGATTGGAGGCACCTGATTGTGGCAGAGTATTCCAAGGATACATGGGCATCTGGTATTGTTGAGGGATCTATTGTGGACACCAGGTACACACTTGTAAATGACTTGATCATTTACAAGAACAGGATTTTCTTGATCCCAGGGTCAGAGATGAAGAACACCATTTTGCGAGCTTTCCATGATGTACCTACAGCAGGGCATCTCGGGTACTTTAAGACATACAGACAGGTTCGGGAGAGATTTACATGGAAGGGTCTTAAGGAAGATGTTCTTCAGTATGTGCGTGAGTGCCCTGTTTGTCAGCAAAACAAGCAGGAGAACACGTATCCGGCAGGGTTGTTGCAGCCACTTCCGATTCCTGACAGGAAGTGGGAATGCCTGTCGATGGATTTTATTACGGGCTTTCCTAAAGCCAAAGGACGTGATTACATATATGTAGTCTTGGATCGGCTGACGAAGTATGCCCATTTCTTTCCGATCATCACTACTCACACAGCTACACAGGTAGCAGAGGTATTTTTCCGTGAGGTTTTCAGCTAACATGGGTTTCCTCGGAGCATAGTTAGCGACAGGGATAGTCGGTTCCTGAGTCACTTTTGGCAGGAGGTATTCAGACTTTGTGGGACCGAGCTTACACCGAGCACCAGTTACCACCCATAGACCGATGGTCAGACGAAGATAGTGAACAAATGGGTGGAAGGCTACCTTAGCAATTACATAGCAGGGCAGCAAAAGGTGTGGGTTAAGTGGATATACTTATGTGAGTATTGTTACAATACCACTTACCACATGACCATTCAGATGTCCCCATTCATGGCGTTGTATGGGTATGAGGCGCCTAGTTTTCTTGATTTGCTACTGAGTGATAGTAGAGTGCCTAGTGCGGGAGACTTATTGCAAGAGAGTCAGGACATTATGAGGGCTTTTAAGGAGAATATTGCTAAGGTACAAAACCAACAGAAGCAGTATGCAGATCAGAAGAGGACCGAGAAATCATTTGAGGTGGGAGACATGGTATATCTCATGCTACAGCCCTACCGACAGTCTACTCTCAGGAAGAGTGGATCAGAGAAGCTCAAGCCATGGTACTATGGTCCTTTTAGGATTGTCTGGCGTATTGGAGAGGTGGCTTATGAGCTAGAGCTTCCAGCGGATAGTAAGGTCCACAATGTTTTTCATGTGTCATGCCTCAAGAAAGCGTTAGGACATCGTGTGGTACCTTCAGCAGTATTGCCTCCTTTAGATGATGAGGGAAAGTTGATTTTAGTACCTGAGTCTATCCTGGAGTATAGGGAGAGACAACTGCGCAGGAGGACTATTAGGGGATATCTGGTGAAGTGGAGAGATTTGCTAGTGGAGGATGCTACGTGGGAGAGTGAGGAGATTTTGCAGCATCCTGAGTTGAGATTGCTTGAGGACAAACAATTTTAGGAGGGGCGGACTGTAATGTCCCCTTCCAGTTGACATCTCTTAGTACTTGAGATTAGCCTATTATGTGGCCCTCGTAGGCTAATATGGAGGATAGAGGGTCTTGTTGAGGCATGGTTTGGCTTCAGTTGTCAGAATTATTCAGTTTGGCTTTCGTTCGGGGTCTTTTGGACATCATTTGCTTGACTTACTATTTTTAGTAAGTGGAGACACTCAGTGGAGCACCCTTGCTATTTTTAGCAATATGGTCTGGTCTTATGCTGTTTCAGTCACTTATCATCCGGCTTCAGACGGCTTGTCATTTGGACTTATATTGAGAGAGATATTAATATTTATTTGCCAAAATAAATATTAATTTAATTGAATCTTATATTATAAAGTAATAATGTAAATTAATGTTATAACTTAAGTGACTTAATGAAGGGGTCGACCATCATGAAGAAGGGGCCACATTTTAATTAATTATTATAATTAAATGGGCGCCCAAATTATTGAAAAATTAAAAGTGAAATTCAAAGTTTATTTTTTAAATGATGCTTTTTGAAGGAAATCGACTTGCTGAGGAGATATAAGGTTTTCTTTTGAAGAAATTCATTATTATGCATATGAGAATCGATTTTAGCCATTTCCTTCTTCAGAGAACGAAGCCAAGGGTTTTAGTTTTCTACTGCATTGGAGAACGAGACATCTTCAGTGTATTGCAGTGCAGAGGCTGTGAAATATCAGCTGATTTATTGCTTGTTAGTTGAATAGCTTCATTCAGAAGTTACTACAGAGTTTATTGTGAAGTATCATTCAGGGTTTGATCAATATTTGTGCAGGAAGAGAGATATCCTTGAGCGGCTGGTTTAGTTCTACATCTGGCACATTTCCCAAGATGGTACGGATTTATTTATTGCTGGTTTAGGGCTGTACTTCACAGCTGAAAGGCCGTACTTCTTCCACAAGCTTGGACGCCTTGCCTTTTTGTTGGATCCCGCTTTCAGAGGTGGCGCCTTGATCTTCGGGAGGTCCTGCGTCATTTTCATATAGGGAGATCAGCTATTTTATGTTGGCCGTACCTTGTTATCATCATGCCAGGCGGCTGCAATCAGGGTTTCAAATATTAAATATTGCTTTGCCTTTTAGTCTGCATCTTTGAGATTCATGATTGTAATCGTCTAGAAAGAATAATAAATCCATGTGCTACTGATTTAGAAGTCTATTTGCTTCAGTATTTGCTTTCCTGTATTTATTAAGATTTTTAGAAGCATTTATTTCAAAATCGCACCATTCATCTTATTGCACAAAACCATCAAAAACAATACAAAACAACAAAACACAAAAAAAATCAGTTTAAGCATCAGGGGTTGAAGTTGAACCAGCATTGTTCTTTACAAATCATTGGAGCCAACTGTTATTCATTGCGATAATCAAAGCTGTGTGAAGCTTTCTGTCAATCCAGTGTTTCATGACAGAACAAAACATGTTGAGATCAAATACCACTATATTAGAAAAATGGTATTGAGGAAAGCTATCTAGTTGAGATACATTTGTACTGATGAGCAGATGGCTAGTATTCTCACCAAACCTCTCTCCAGAGTGAAGTTTGTGCACTTTCGAGACAAGCTTTGAGTTGTGGAGAATGAAGCCCTAGTTGAGAGGGAGACTCAACATTAGTGATCTTCTATGATTTGCTTTAATGCATTTTTTTCTGTTGTAGAGAAATTTGAGGTGAAAGCCCTTGTTCCACCCTCTGGGAGTAGCCATGGTGGATGTCATGTTGAGTGACTCCATGGCAACATCACGTTGAGAGACTCCGTGATGATGTCCTTGTACTTGTGTTTATCCACCCTCTGGGAGTAGCCATGGTGGACATCATGTTGAGATGATGACGTCACGTTGAGTGACTCCGTGATGGGCACTTGTGCACATGTTCTTTTCCATACATGGGAGTAGCCATGATGAACGATATCACGTTGAGTGACTCTGTGATGAGCTCTTTCCACATATGTGTGTAGCCATTGTGGGTGTCATGTTGAGACTCCATGACATTGGATATCTGGAAGTATTCCTCCCTAGCTAAGAGGAAGTGTTGATGTTATAGCCGCGGGATCCATACTTCCGCGATTTATTTAATGAACAATAAATGGCATATAGCCTAATGGCTATTGATTTATTGGTTGCGATTTGTAAAGAGGCGCTTCACTTAATATTAAACAATATTTATTTTATGTGGGCCGACTTCTCCTTAATGTTTGCCACCTTTCATGTGAGACCCAACCATTCATTGGTGGCCGACTTTGTATCTTGAAGGGTCGCATGTATTGGAGACCTCATCGATTTGTATATAATAGAAGTGCTGTTTGCTCATTGTATCATTCCTTCAGTTTATTCTATTTTCATTGTCAAGAAGTGCGAATTCATGTACAACAGAAGTTCGATATTGGAGTTCAATATTATAGAGATCGATATCATTCAAGGAGATCGATATTATTGTTGAGATTGCATCAAGTGTGATGCTGATTGATTCAGCCTTGTATTTTGGCCGCATTGTAAAGGCGAAATGCTGTTGGTTATTCAATATATAAGTGATATATTGTTGCTGGGTTTTTCTCCCTCAAGTTGGAGGGTTTTCCTAGGGTATATGCTGTGTCAAATTGTTTAAAGTGTTCTAAATCTGCTTATTTAATTTCTGATTCTAAAACTAACACTATTAAATATAATACTTTATTAATTGTCATTTAACCCCTTATAACACCTTATAATAAAGTCATCATTTAAATAATGATATTATTAAAGTCAGTTAACTTTAATAATATAAATAAATCATTAATTCCCATTAATTAACCAACACCAGCTCAAAGAGTGATCCAATCACATTTTCCAGATGTAGTCATGATGACGACTAATCTAGGTATGACTTACTATAAATAGTAAGTATAAGCAATATGACCAAGTGACTTACTATAAATAGTGTGGGAGAAATCGACCAGGATAACCTCCAAAAGGCCCACCACCAAAACACTAAATCACTGAGGAGAAGAATACTAAAATGAACATCAAAAGCTTGTCGAGGAACCATTGATTACCCTCAAAAGGGTCCCCTAAACATCCCATTAGCCTACCGGAACTAGATAGTAGGTTAACCACTGCAAAGATACAAATCCTGAAAAAAGGGGACATTATATTCCTCCCTCCCCAAGATTGCTTGTCCCCAAGCAATCCTGACCTAAACAACCAGGTCCGCCCTGAATGTTGGGATCCTAAACCGATCTTTACAATGCTCCACCAAAACTCCACTATAGCCAACAGAAAAAGATAAAGCTAAACTCAACAACCTTTCCAATCACTGTTTGAAGAAGAAGCAAATTGCCAAGCATAGTAGGTCCTAAAGCCCGCAACCCAACTGGAAGGTTGCCATACTCAACACCTGCTGACCTTCGCTACATGACTCCAATATAATCTTCACCAAGTTGAAGGTGGTGAAGCAATACCCTGCAGTAATCTCCATGTATCATAATCCTCCATGAGTGTGCTCCACCTGGATCCCACGGACACATTTGAACTTTGTCATTCCTGACTCCTAATGGCTCCTGCTACACCATTCTAACTACACCAAGAATGCCAAACCGCTCAAAATCTGCTCCTATATCATGTATCCCATCAGTATGATTATCTTGAAGAAGCAACTCAGAATACTTGTAAGATTGGTCCCCTCCTTCCATACAAGGAAACATCTCTTACCAACCATTTGTCTCACACTTGCGTGTCTTTTGCATCGTTGTCAAATCAAATGTGAGTAGGCTGAAAGTACAACTATATGCATACCGCACAATGTACACATTGTGGAATGCATCAACAATCTCTGTTGGGAGTCCTGATCCAATACTAGGATCCCCAATCCTACGATTATCACCATACACATGGAAGTTGGAAGGAAGATCATAACTCCTCAAATTACCATTAACAATCACACGTCCCCCTTTTAAGTGACTGATACAAATGATGACAACAGCGATAAATCTGAAAATTAGATTCATAGCTATCTTGGGAATGCTTCTGCTATCATAGACTGATAACACCTCATTAATACTCAACCTCAAAGTGCTATAAAGGCAGTCTTGTGCACACAAATTCATGCAATCAGTTGCAATCATCAATGTTACATCTGAAAATATGAAAGTTAGGACCATAAAATGATTGCAACAACTATTAATCGCCAATGCGGAAGTTTGAAGCAAGTGAACCATGATTGGAAACTCGTCCACAATACGCTGCATATTGCTGAAATGATCCAACCGTTGAGAATCCTCCACAAACAATTGGGAAACATCCTTCATGTTCTTGCTGCTATAAAGTTTTGGAGCCCCCGGATCCCAAACTCTTATGTGTAAACATGCATGGATTCTATCATCTCTCTTGCGATGCAACTTTTGATGAAGACCTCTTTGTAATGACAAAGTAGAAAGATTCAATTCTCTACTCTCATGCCTTGGATTATAAACCAAAAGATGGTCAAATTTCTTACCTTCAGTTGCTGGTCTGAAAATTGTAGCAGGTTCAAACTCAACATTTTGCTCAAGTGCATACTCCACAATGAAACTTTCCTATAAATCAGACCTGTATGTTCCATGAATCATAAACCCCTACTCATAGATTGAATTAACATCTTTGGAATGATAAAAAAACTCATCAACGGTTGTTGATTCAAAATTTTTAGGGTGCTCAAAACCCTCATTAATTTCAAGTGAGGCCCTTCTCTCATGCACATGTCTCTCAACATGATCATCCTGCAACTCTACCTCATAAAGTGGGTTATTATAAGATATCTTTGCTTTCATCTCAAAGAGTGGATTATCAAAAACTTGAAAGTTGCTTTCAACATTTGGTTTAAGCCAATCATCCACATGATCTAGCTCTCCTTCAGAAGGAGGCTCTATGTTATCTTCTTCAAGAGGACTCAAGTACTTTTCCTCTATAGCTGCTTTAGAAATTTCAGATTCATCATCATTTGTTTTTGATTCTAGCATCTTCTTTTCTAACACTACCTTTGTGCTAGTTTCTTCATATATTGTAGTTTCAAGATCCGCCTGAGTTCTTTGATGTGGAGTCTTCCGCTCATCTTCTTTCACACTTAGTTCCATATGTTTGGGTTTTGTAACTATCTTTAGATACTCCCTTTTAATGTTTGGGTCCTTCAATAGATTAAACAATTCTTGCATCAACTCAATTATAGATTTATTTATAGCCATCTTTTCTTTGCTTCTATTTACTTTTTTATTTTTTTTGATTCACCAAACAAGATGGCAGGAAATTCTATGCTTTGATACCACTATAATAACCCCTTCTAAAGTTTAATTGTTTAAAATGTTTTTTCTGATTTAATTGGGGTTTTTGCCAGGCAATGCAAGAAAAAACAAATTATTGCAGAATTGCTAAACTACTAAGGAAAAAGCATAAACTGAATTGAACCCAATAATTTCTATTGCATAAAGAACATATGTAAATCATACCCATTTATTTAATTGCAAAGTTACAAGTCTGATTTTCTTAACTAGCAATCTGATTTCTGAAACCCTAGGATGCCATTCCTCAATCTGCTTCTTATTCACCTCAGATTTGATGCTGACATGTTATTCTTCCCTAGGCATCTCAATTGTACCTGTTTGTAGCCTCAAAGCTAAGACAACATTTTCTTGAGAGCCCATGCCTTGCTTGAATTGTACGGCCTGGTACAGATGGCCCACACGTGCCATCTAAAAGTGCAAAATCAGTCACAATTCCCATGTGCTAGCTATGGAAGGTAAGAACTGTTGGCGTTTCAATTCACACCTTTGGAGTGCGGATTGGAAACAGAAAGCTATGCACAGTTAGATTGATCTTCAAATTAGGAGGGGAAGCTCCCTCTTTTGCTGATTATGTGTAAAAATAATACTAAACTAATTTCCTATCTTTTTATCTCAACTGACAGCACAAGGTTATAAAACCTATGCTCCATGGGGTATTGTGGACGGGGAGTACCCGGTATGGCGGGACGAGTTTTCGGTATGGGGGTACTTTTGGGTCATTTTTTAGGGGATGGTAGGGGACGACTGATAAAAAAATAGGGAAATTTTTAAAAATATAAAGAAATTTCAAATATTCATAGTATAACATTGATAAAGCATTCATTCTAGACATTGTATAAGCTTAATACATATTATTAGACTTGAATTGAGATTTCACATGAGAATCGACAAACAAATTAACAAAATTCAAATGCTTTTCATTATCAATGTGCATACATATCATTTAAAAGTCTGATAATTATAACCAAAATGCCCAAAGGCTCCAAGTCTCAACTATGAAATGACATGATAAACATAAAACTAAGAAAATATATCGCTGTCCAAGGTCCCTAATCAGCAGTAGGTAGGTCTAAATCAGCATTGCCCTCACCATCGGAGCTCGAGTCTAAGGTAGTGTCAGTGTCCATGTCAATAGAAGGATCAGACTCAACCAATGGAACCCCAACCAATCCCTCATGTGCATCCTCCTCAATTTGCATAGCATCTTCGAGATTAACATCCCAATGTAAGGCTGAAGTCTGATGATATTGACTAGTTTGGTGATCTTGTAGTTGCAAAGCACTATGTATTGCCACCAACTTCTCTGATCGTCTAGAGGTAAGGAAATTCCTCTTGACTGATTGGATGAAGCTATATGTGGACCAATTCCTTTCTGCAATAGAGGAATTGGCAACCTGTGAAAGAAGGCGAATGGCAAGTAATCTCAACTCAGGCGAATTGCTCTTCTTTTGCTCTCCTTCACTTCACAAGCCAAATGTAAAATTGAGTTATTTTTTCTCATTTTAGGGCATATATAAGACATAAATTGACATAAATTAGGTTAAGTGGCATGGGGTGTCCCTTGTGGGCTTGCCCATGCCTTTCTTTCATTTTAAAAAACTTTAATTTTTTATAAAAATGTTTCTTTTTTGCTGTTGGGCCGTAGGGTACTTCTAGCCGTACCCGGTATAGACGAGGGACGGCTAGGAAGTTTCAGGTACTTCTAGAAGTACCCTACGTCACCTGCCTTTTGCCAAAAGTCCCTTGGAAGTGCCGAGTACTTGGAGGGCAAAAAGGGACGACTAGAGGACGTTTCTTGGCCGTCCCCGTGTCCCCGTTTCATACCCAGTACGAGAAATGGCATAAAAACATAGGGGACACGTCCTCGTGGAGCACAGTATAAAACTCTTTGCATCGTAGTTGAGGTTTTCTTTAGTTTCGTAACTTCAACTACAACTAGGCCTAAACTAATGACACTTCTTACTTCTCAAGTAAATTCAAAGCAAGAGAATTTAGAAGTAAACGGGGAATGATTGATAATTACAAAACTTAGACAAATTGGCTTCCAAAACACATCCGAAGACT
Organism: Sequoia sempervirens; assembly: GCA_007258455.2. Classification (NCBI taxonomy): domain Eukaryota; kingdom Viridiplantae; phylum Streptophyta; class Pinopsida; order Cupressales; family Cupressaceae; genus Sequoia; species Sequoia sempervirens. Next base: position 139,621 of record VDFB02356617.1, on the reverse strand, counting down.
CATTGTACTTTCAGATGCAAGCTGAAATAAAGTTCGTGAAAGGATAACATAAAACAATAACAATGAAAGATTTTGAGACTGTAGATCAAAGAAAGGTAGGCATAAGATTTATTTCCTCAAACTCAATCAATAATAAAACATCCGGGACAGTAGATCATAGCAAGAAGATAATCATACAATATACGATCAACCAAATTACACTGAAGAAAGTGAATAGATACTGAATGGAAAATTTGGAGGCACTAAGGCTCAACAATTTTGTTATAGCAACAACAGTTAAGAAAATAATGAGCAAGGCTGCTCTTATTTATATACAAAAACAGGAGTAGGGAACCCTAAAATCTCCTTGTGTTAACAATCAGTCTCGCAAACATGCAAGATTTATTCCTATGTCTAAACAAAGTAAACTAACAGTTAACTAGAATGACAACATCAGTTAATTGATCTAAAACTAAAGAAAGCTCCAACTATACAATAGGTAACTTCAAAGAATAGACATGCATGAAAAGAGGACGGTTAGTTAAACTTGGAAAAGGCCTCGAGTTAACTATTGTCATTACTTGAGTTCTATTCTTGGAAATATCTGCACGCTTCAATTGGCAGTTCATTGATTGGTAACTTTGGCGGCTCTGTAACTGGAGTGATGACCTCTATTTCTTCTGCAGTTTTATGCTTCTGACGTTTTTCTTGATTTTTCTCAATGGAAGAGTATTGCATGATGATATCGTGAAGTTTAACTGTGAACATGGATATGTTCGGACAAGTTTTGCACAAAAGCTAAAAATAGCTTCGTTGAATCTTCTTCAAAAAAAGGGTGGATTTTTGGAGAAAAATCTGAGATATGGGTTTTGTAGAGAATGTCGTTCGAAATAGACCCAGAACGTCTGTTTTCCAAAAAACTGACTTTTTCACCAACATGCAAGAACCCCTCATAAATAGAAGCTGTGAAGCAAATTTTTTCAGGAAAAATTGGAGATATGGGTTTTGTAGGTGCTTGTTGGTGTTTCAATTTGCACCTCTGGAGTGCAGATTGGAAACAGACAACTATGCACAGTTAGACTACTCTTCAAATTAGGAGGGGAAGCTCCCTCTTTTGCTGATTATGCTAAAAAGAAATATTAAACTAAATTCTGATCTTTTTATCTCAGCTAAGAGCACAATGTTATAAAACTCTTTGCATCGTAGCTTGAGGTTTTCTCTAGTTTTGTAACTTCAACTACAACTAGGCCTAAACTAATGATGCTTCTATCTTCTTGAGTAAATTCAGAGCAAGAGAATTTAGAAGTAATCAGGGAAAGGTTGATTAACTCAAAGGTTAAACAAAATTATTTCCTGAACACACCCGAAGATTCATTGTACTTTCAGATATAAGCTGAAATAAAGTTTATGAAAGAAAAACATAAATAACACCGAAAGATTTTGAGACTTTGGATCAAAGCAAGGTAGGCATAAGATTTATTTCCTCAAGGCTTTCCAAAAACAATTACATGTTTGGGACAAAAAATTGTAGCAATAACACAAGCATACAATATGCAATCAACGAAATTACGCTGAACAAAGTGAATAGATACTGAATAGCAAACTTGGAGTCACTTAGGCTCAACAATTTTGTTATAGCAGCAATGGTTGTGGAATGCAATCGACTGGTTCGAAGCATTTGACATGAAATTTATTCCGTGTGAGCACAATAGCAGAGCGGATGCCCTTGCAGTATTTGCTGCTCTCTTCATGCCATATTTTGATTTTCATCAGAATGCATTTGCCATTGAGCTCATATACAGGCCAGCTATCCCCGACAATTGCAACAGCTGGCAAGTCTTCGATGATGATGATCATCTCAAAGAATTTCTTTGCATGGAAGACAATTTTAAAGAAATATTCTTTGAAGGGAGTGCTTCTCCCTTCAGAGAATCAATAACAAAAGATTTTGAAGCAATGGAATTAGGTATCATCCAGTTAAAAGGAAACCAAATACCCAAGGGTCTAGTATCCTTGGAAGATATATTTGATAGACATGATAGACACGTCCAAGATTAGAGGAACTCAGCTAATAAGACCTCTGTTGAATATTGTCAAGTAAATATTGGTACTGAAGACAAGCCTCGGCTTGTTAATTTGGGCAAGTGTTGTACTAGAGGAAAGCGAGAGTTTCATCTCCTTATTCAAACAATATTGAGATGTGTTTGCCCGGTCATATGAGGATTTGAAGGTCTTCACGCCCAGAGAATTGTCCCACACAATTCCACTAAAACTTGATGCCAAGCCTTTCAGACAGAAGCAAAGACACTACAATCCGTGCATTCAAGATATGATTTAATGCGGAAGTCCAAAAAATGGTGGATGCTAAGATCATCTTTCCAATCCATCATTCCACCTGGGTGTCAAATATAGTTCCTTTGCATAAAAAGAATGGAGAAATCCGAATCTGTGTAGATTTCAAGAACCTGAACCAGTCATCCCTAAAGGATAATTATCCTTTGCCGATCATGGAGCATACATTGCAGACGATCACCAGTTTGGAGATGCTGTCATTACTTGACGATTTTTCCGGATACAATCATATTGCAGTAGCTGAAGAGGATCAAATCAAGACGACATTCACTACCCTGTGGGGTACGCTTTCCTATGAAAGGATGCCCTTTGGTCTCATCAATGCCGGTGCCACATTTCAAAGAGCCATGGACTTGGCATTTGGGGATTTGAAGAACAAGTTAATTGTCGTCCACCTTGACGACCTCATCACTTTCTCAAAGAAGTGGGAACACCATTTTCAACACTTAGTGAAAGTGTTCGAAAGATGCAGGTACCACAAGATTTCGTTGAATCCCAAGAAGTCCATCTTTGCAGTGACGGAAGGCAAATTGCTTGGTGGTGCAGGAGCACCTAACCACCTAGTGACAAATTCTTATGTTTAGTGGTCCAATGCACTTTTGTATTAAAAGGAGTCACCAAATTGAATTTGTAAGCCTAAAAAGGCAACATGAAAGATTGTATCTCAATGATGTAATAGAGTCATTAGTTTAATTGGTAGGAAAATGACAAAAGTTCCAAATTTGTGAGTTGCGTTATGCAACAAATTTGTAATCCCAACGGTTATATGTTTTGAAAAGTTGGTTGTTTAGTGGTTAGGGGCGTTGGTTAGTTGGAGAAGGATGAGAAATATTATGTAAAGCCTTGAGAGGCTCAACTTGTAGTTGTTGAAACCAAAGGAAATAAGATAAACATTTAAGATACTCTGTTTACATATAATTTCACTGCTTTTTCTGAGTTTTCTGCCTGTGTATAGGCCGTACAAGTTCATTATGCATTGATTTCTTTTGTGCAATAGTAGATAAATGCTCTAACTTGTATTTGGTGCCTTGGTAGGGTTTGTATTAATCTTTTAGGGCCTAATTCCATCAAATTTCCCTTACCGGGTTCTTGAACAGTTTTAAGGTTTTGTGGTTATCTTGATGGCATAACCATCATCCCACCTACTGTCTTCAATTGTAACTCGGTGGGATGATGTTGTAGAATGTAGGGGATGATATTTAGGAAGCAAGAGGCGTGAAAGAGTGATTCCTTGGCTTAAAGGGTGAGATAAGGGGCAGAAAATGTGTGTTTTTCCTTGAAGAGATGATGGGTCAGACCTATGAAATGAATAACCCACATGGTTAATGGCCAAGTGAGTGTTCCTTAAGCATGGGAGAACCTATTGAAAGGTGTCTGAGTAGTTGGTTTGGTGAGGAGTGGCTGGGAAGGTGAAGATACAATAAGGGTGTCCCAAAACCCTAGTTGTTTAGGCCATAGTTGGTAGACTCGCAAAAAACTCGCCGAGTTTTTTTAAAAAACGAGTTTTTCTGAGTTTAACTCGCGAGTTTTTTCTCGGACGAGTTTTTCCGAGTTTTTTCGAAAAACTTGCGAGTTTTTGCCGAGTACTCGGCTATGCAGAACTTAAAGCTGAAAATGTCTTTTTTGATGTTTATTAAGCAATTTTTTAAGTTCCCGAGTTTTTCCGAGTTTTTTCCGAGTTTTTGGCGAGTTTTAAAAAACTCTCCAATTTTTCTCTTGGCGAGTTTTTTGTTGGGGCGAGTTTTCCAACTATGGTTTAGGCTACAAGGAGGGTTTTTGAATTGAAGGTTTACTTGAGCATTTGGGGTCATGAGACCTGGAAAATCTTTGGTTTGGGAACCTATACTAAGACCGTTTTGAGGTTAGAAGGTCCGGGGTGGAGATTTAGAGGTAGAACTTTTGTAAAAATGGCCTAATTTGAGGCCTAAAACTGTGAACAGTCCAATTTTAAGGTGTTTGATCTTAAGAAAGTGTATCTGGTTTTCTAGTATGTTGTATATCTCTGAAATGGGTATTTGAATCCATGATTGGTCTTCTAAGTGTTTTGGAAAAGTCTGGTCAAAAGTCTGAAAAACAAGGTTCCCACTACTACAAGGGAAGCTTGTGCCAAATGGTGAGTTTTGGAGATTTCATTGAATTTGTCTTGGAGATTGTTTCCAACTGATTCAAATGTCATTATATGCATGTTGAGGACCTTTGTAGAGGTCTTGGTGAAGTTTTGTTGTTTACTTGCAAGATTGAGGGGTTAAGACCCTTGAGGGTGAGTTGTATGAATGCATTGTAAAGAAGAGTTCCTTGATTTAGAATTGAAGTTTCCATTATTGTGAGTGAGCTCCACCTTGGCTTTGCATCACTTGGCCATATTGTCTCCAAGGAAGGAACTCGAATTGACCCTAGTTGGGTTGCGACATTCACTACCCCATGGGGTACGCTTACCTATGAAAGGATGCCCTTTGGTCTCATCAATGCTGGTGCCACATTTCAAAGAGCCATGGACTTGGCATTTGGGGATTTGAAGAACAAGTTAATTGTCGTCTACCTTGACGACCTCATCGCTTTCTCAAAGAAGCGGGAAGACCATTTTCAACAATTAGTGAAAGTGTTCGAAAGATGCAGGTACCACAAGATTTCGTAGAATCCCAAGAAGTCCATCTTTGCGTTGACGAAAGGCAAATTGCTTGGCCATATTGTCTCCAAGGAAGGAACTCGAATTGACCCTAGTCGGGTTGTGACATTCACTACCCCGTGGGGTACGCTTGCCTATGAAAGGATGCCCTTTGGTCTCATCAATGCCAGTGCCACATTTCGAAGAGCCATGGACTTGGCATTTGGGGTTTTGAAGAACAAGTTAATTGTCGTCTACCTTGATGATCTCATCGCTTTCTCAAAGAAGCGGGAAGACCATTTTCAACACTTAGTGAAAGTGTTCGAAAGATGCAGGTACCACAAGATTTCGTTGAATCCCAAGAAGTCCATCTTTACGGTGATGGAAGGAAAATTGCTTGGCCATATTGTCTCCAAGGAAGGAACTCGAATTGACCCTAGTCGGGTTGATTCTATCAAAAACCTGTCTCTTCCAACAAGCAAAACCGGGGTACATTCCTTCTTCAGCAAAGTGAATTTCATACGAAGATTTGTACTCGACTTCTTAGAGCTAACCAAAGACATGTCAACTATGATGAAGAGGACGTCCACCTTCAAATGGACTGAAGAAGGAAAGAAGGCGTTCGTCTAGATTAAAGAAGCCATCAGTCAAGCACCAGTGCTGGTCCAATCTGACTTTGATAAATAGTTTATCTTTTATTGTTATGCGTCGGAACACACTCTGTCTGCTATACTGACACAAAAACTGAATGAGGAAACCGAGTCTCCCATTGCTTTCATGAGTAGTAGTTTCAAAGACGGCGAGTCTCAGTACTCAAATTGAAAAGAATGCATATGCGGTTGTTAGGGCTATTAAAAATTTCAGATTTTACATCTTGAACTCCCATACCGTAGTATATGTCATAGATCCAACAGTCAAAAGTTGCTTAACTCAACAGGAGATGGGAACAAAAAGAGGTAACTGGATTGCAAAGGTTAAGGAATATGACTTGGAGATCAAACCAAGCAAACTCGTTCGCGGGAGAGGTCTGTGTCAGCTAATAGCAGAAGATGGTGATCTAAAGCACCAAGCTGCCCATTGTGAACTAGAAACTAAGATTAAAGAGGACCTTCCTGTTGATGTGATTTTCGTGACCGCACCAATCAGCAGAACAAAATATCCTAAGGCTACTCCATTCTCTCTTGATCAAAGAATTCTGTACGCTAAGATTGCAAGAAAGTTCGTACGTTCAACTCCAAGGTTCCGAAAATGCTATGGAATACCCTCAGTTGGTTTGTTGTGATTTGCTGTTTTTACGAGGGGACTTACACAATTGTTCAGAATGTTTGCAGTTGACAGCAGGTTAATGATTGAAAGGGGATTTTTGTGAGTGATGCGAATGATTTGGCTATGAGGTACGTGTTTCCTAAAACTAACCCGAATTTGTACTAAATTGAAATAAGTGTAGGGTTTAGAAAACCTAAATTCTATACTAAAGGAGGATGTGGGATCAATCTCGACAGACTTCAACCAGACTCTGCTTCGCCTCACGTTGGGCAACTCACACAAAGTCGGTGCAATCTTCAAGGGAGCGGCAACGAATATTCAAGTCACAATTCAACATAAAGACACCATCAAGACGATGTATGCCAAGACGTGAATCATAACCGAAGTTAAGCTTGTAAAGTTTTCCAGTTGACCACACAAGGCAAACTTGCCGTCAGCAAGCTGCTAGTGGTATGGATTAAAAATGAAGCTGCCTTGATAAATACCACAATCCACGATTAACATCTACTTGCACGAAAATGAAAAAATTACTCTAATCTAAGCTACTTGAAGTAGAAGGGATGAAGAAATCTTGCTAGCTGCTCATAACAAAGATGAATTCACCATCAATGAAAGCTTCTTTTTATTATGATAGTTTTCACAACAATCCCTTACAAAGTTCTCAAAGGAAAACTTTCCTTCTCCTCCAAACTATGCTATGCTAAGCTATCTCAACTACACTATCAGTCTCTCTGCTCTAGTCTCTGATCTCTAATCTCTAGTCTAATGTGTACTGAATTACAAATGAGGGGGGATGCCCCTTTTATAGATAGCCCAGTCCAATGGACGGCTCAGATTACAATCAAATGAATGGCTCAAATTAAGCCACATCAGCCCTAACCCTAAAAACTGCTAGAATAGGGAGTGGTACAATAAATGAATCAAGAGATTCCCACTCACTCCCAAAATAGCAAAGGAAATTAATGCCCACAATTAGTCTTCCAGAAGGTCATCATCCAAAAGTGTGTTTCCGTTCTCCTTCTCTTTGGTTGCAAAATCCATTAACCTGGCGAGCACAACCTCAACCTCCTGAACAGAGATCGGCGGAATGTGATCAAGCTGAAATTCCAACACTGTGACTGCCTGCCCATGCCCCGCACAAGACTTTCTCCAAGCTACTAAAGCATCCTGTGTATTCTGAATAATACTGGAGAAAGTGGAGGTGTTCTTGAAGTCATTCTGCACAAAAGTATTCACCTCTGGAAAGAAAGGTGGCAGCTTACTCCTCAAACTATCAGTAGTCACCTCATTAGAATTCAGCCTCCCAGCAAAGATAGCCTCTAAAGTGTTCAGGACTCCATCAATAATGTTCACTGTGGCCTTTCTGACTCTGGCCGAATCTGCCTGTGCTGCATCAAAGAACCCATGGCCCGTGACAACTGAAGAGTACCAGCCAGCAAAATCGTACCTATCACCCTCCTGAATCACTCCTCCATCAATGAACATCTGCAAGGGAGTATGCATCAAGGCCTCCAGACGCTGAATAACCTTGCTTTGATAGATATGAGCATCACCCCAGGCATGACGAACTGCATCTATCCGTGCCATAATGCTAGAAGCTTGCTGATAAGCATGAGCAAGATCCTCCATAAACTTTTCTGTATCAACACGAGCACCTGCAACCCATTTATCTGCCTCTTGTGCCATCTTCCTCAAATCTTCCAGGCCATTAACTGATTCCCTAGACAACTCGGCTGGAAGTTCAAGTGGTGGAATATCCTGCCCACAAGGACGAGATAAATGCTGCACGTAACCTATCAAAGTCCTGTGCTCTTTCTTCAATTTCTTCTACTTGCCTTTAGTCCTGAGCAATCTATCCTTGAGCGCCTGATAGGAGTTATCACACTCCTCAACTATCTGTGCACCTATGGGGCGACCCAACTCCATGGTAGTGATCATATAATCTTCTGGAACGACCTCATCTCGATCACAATCAACTCTTGGCACAGCCACGTGAAGGGTGCGAGAGCCATCCTCATCTGTTGAAATCTTCGAAAATTTCCTAGCTCTCTTCTTTGTCGAAGGTGCACTGATCCTACTCAAGAATTCCTCCATCTCTACTGCCGGATCAGCCTCTTCACTGGGGCTCCTTCTCATCCTATCTCTGAGCCAATCTGGTACTACCTGCTGTATGACAAATGGCTGCTCATCTCTTGCTTCTTCACGAACTTCTTCTCTAACTTCATCTTGGCAAGGCTCATTGGCCTCTATGGGCTGAGTATCTCCTGTAACTGTATCATCCTCTAGAGCCGCCTCAAGCTCACGCTGGAAGTGTGTATCAGTAGCAGTTTTCTCATCTTCTTCCTGCTGATTATCTCTAGTGGGTGCATTGACACTCTGGCCAATTGATTCTCTTCGTGGTGGCTGATTTTCCTCATGTAATTCCTGCTCCTGATTCAATGCATTTCTCTAATTAGCAAATAGTGAAACCTCTTGTATGCTTGGAGAACGTGTCTCCAATGGCGTAGGTGACTCTACCACAATTCTCGGAGGCTTCGGCTGAGCTGGCTCTTTCCTTCGAGATTCTGGACCTCGAGTAACCTGTTTCTTCTTGGAAGCAGTGGGCGTCCTGTGATCTCCCATCAAATTGTAAGTCAAGGAAATTGGCCTGCTCTTAAGCCGATTTACATGTCTTTCAACCCATGCTCTGGTGAATGTCAATACTAGTATACAAAGTGTGTCCAAATCAGCAATCTCCGGCTCCAACCAATCTAGGAATGGAAGTGGCGTGTCTCTCATTGCCTCATAATCTGGATGGAGAACGTTCATGTCCTCGTCCACCTGGTCTGGTACTGGAATAATTTCATTCTCCCTAATCATGCTCAATGGTAGCCTCGAGAACATCCTTTTCCTGACTTTAGCTTCATCCAATGCACCAGCCCAGTAATCCTCAATATTTTCCTTATGCTTGAACTCTTCTGACAATATCCATCTGATATTGCTATGGGGGTCATAATGCTTCCTGCTGGTGTGATAAGAAAAATGGAAGAACTGAAGCTCGTTTTCAGCTTCCCTAGCTGCCTGAAGTGAAGGACACACTTCATCTGAATTCCCCATGATGATTGGGAAGTCAAGTCCTCCCTTCTTCTTTCTCTTCTAAATCTTATCATAGGCAATAAGTTGCCTAGATATCTCTAACATCAAAATTCTATTTGTTGGGTACTTAGGCAATCTATACGGGTATGAAGAAAACCCTTGCAACTTGATATAAGTAAATTTTGGAAACTGAACAAACCAGCACCCATACCTTTCTATTAATTCCTGAGCTTCCCTCAAGATCTTATGATGAGTCCTTTGCTGAAGTGATCTCGTTATATGCATGGTAAAGGCATCATTAACTTGCTTGTAATTGGACGTGCTTGTCAGGTGCAGCTGTGGACAAGCCTCATGGATCTTGAACTGATGAGAGCCACATCCAATTGGCTCCTTGTATGAAATTCCCTTGTACTTCGTCATACGAGCCAACATGTAGACGATATATGAGGCCATGTAAAATGTTTTTGTCCTCCTCAAGCTCCGGAGCTGCTCGTGCAAATTATCACTAATCATCACCGCCCAGTTGATATGCTCTTTGCCTTCCAGCACGAGGTTGATATAATAGAACATCCATGGCTCAAAGATAAATGCTTGAGGGCAGCCTCCAACTCTGCTGAGCATCATGATTAGGTCACAGTACTCCTGCTTCAAATCATCTGATATTATTTGCTTCAGCAACTTCGTGTGAGAGGGCTTGGGCTTGTTCATCCAACGAGCGTTGATCATATCGGCACATCTCTCAAATGTTGAAGCATACATTCGCTCAACATGCTCTCTCGTCTTATAAATCATCCTCTTGTGTGATGGGATTCCGAATGCTTCACCGATAGCTGCAGGCGTGAGGTTGGCGAACAATCTACCATCAGGTGAGACAATAGACCTGTGATCAGGGTCGTAGCAGTTAGCACACTCCATAATCAGCTTTGGACACTGAATTGCTGGCGGAAACCCAGCAGCTGCATATAATCCACTCCTAACAATATTGTGAGATGTAATTGAAGGACGATGGCTTCCAACTCCCATCATTTGACTTTTGAAAGCCTCAATGTTGAAAGAACCCAAATTTGAGTCAGCCAGCTTGCCCAACTTCGAAGAGAATTTCGACTCTGGCAGGAATGACTTGCTCAGCTTCTTAATAACAGCCTGCCTCGATGCAGCATTATTATCTCTGCCAGTTGCTCTTACTTCAGCCATCCTGCAACAACAAACATTCATTAGATATTTAACTTAGAAAATAGAATCAGATTGGGGCTGCCAGTCGTCTTTTGCAAAAAAATGAGGAGCTTCATCATGCAATTCTAACTTCCAATCTCAACTCTTCTTTAGTAACTTCGAACTTAGAAAGACTTAGAAAGTTTTCCAAGCAAGCCTCAGCAACTTCAGCACTTAGATAAAATCAGCCAACTTCACTTCAGCCACCTTTAGCACTTAGACTTCTTCAAATTCGCACTCTTCAGAGTTCAACTTCAAACTTTCCTCTTCTACTTCAAATCAAACTTCTTCACCAAGTATTAGCTTGCATTGCAATCTTTACTTCAAAGCTCAAGTCGTACTTCTTCAACTGATGGAGAAAAATGAATAAACCTCACAGCTCAAATAGCTGAGTCAAATTCTAGAAGAAGCTATCTTTAGCCAGTTTATTAAATTTCCACTACTCCCCTGCAGGAATTCGAATTTCCCTCCTCTGGCAGTTGTAACACTTGTCATCCGGCGTCAGGAATATTTGACCTTCTAGAATTTCCAAAAGATTCACTTCACTGGTCAAGGCGTACTTAGCATTTTAAATTCATTTTTAAAAAAAAATATTAACTCCAACTGCATCCTCTTAAGAAATTCATTTTACCGTCTGAGGTATGACGCTTGATTTCATCCATCTCTTGCTTGAGAAAATTCACCTTCATGAACAATTTTGATCAAGATCATCTAGTCGATCAACTTCAAATTCCTCCTCCGAGGCATTTTATTTCAACAACACATTTTGTTCCTTCTGCCTTAGAAATTTTTTAAATTTTCCTTAGGAAAATTCATTATTCAAGTGCCGATCAAAATTTTCATCTCAAAATCCTTGGCGAGCTGTGGAAAACTTTAAAATCCATTCCTTGTCGAAGATGTTCGATACCCAGAAGAGAATTCCCTTTAGAAAGCGTCAAATCCATGGGTCTACAAACAAAGGGGTACATTTAATTTTTGAATTTTAAACCTTAGAAAAATATTTTTCATTAAATTTATTCTCATCCTTCACATCTGGGCGAATTTTCTTGCTTTGTCTTGACAATTTTCATCAACTTCGTGAAGCTGGCACCTTCTGACTCATCTTTGCCAATTTTATCCATGCCTTAACAAATTTCATCATCCCCTGTCAAGCTTAGGCGTATTTCCTCTAAGGAAGGTGGAATTAAATATTAACACTTAGGAAAAATTTTCAAATTTCATCACCAGCTTGGGCGCATATAGGGGTTCTAAGAGGATTTTCAATCTTTGCCTTAGTAAAATTTTCATTTATTTTTCTCATGGCGCATATAATCTATGGTGAGGGATTTTCATCAACACACTTATATATTTTTCCTTTTAGAAGGCCACCCTCTCCAACATCCTTGGGGTGCATTTCACATGTGCAGAAGGAATTAACTTCTACGCCTTCCTTAGCCACCTTAGACTTGGGCGCATTTAGGCTATGGTGAAGGATTTAACCACGCCTTAGCAATTTTTACCCATCTCTGCCTTGTTTGACATCAACGCCTTGGTAACTTCCCTCCATCTTTACCTTCACTTGGGCACATTTCACACATGGAGGAGGATTTAACAATTCCAACGCCTAGCATAGGTCATGACTTCATGGGCGCATTCAAGGGTGGAGAAGGAAGTTTGATCCCCACGCCTTTGACTTCTTTGACTCTTCTTCAAGCATGGGCGCATTTTGATAGTGGAGGAGGATTTAACGCCTTGCCTTGTCTTTTCCTTACCTTCATCTTGAAGTGGGCACATTTGGGGGTAGGAGGTGGACAAACTTCATGCCTTAGAAAATTTTTATGGCTTCCTCCTTCCTTGGGCGCATTTTGAAGGTGGAGGTGGACTTAAGTCCAACACTTAAACTTTTTTCATAATCTCCTTGTGAAGTGGTCACATTTTCAGGGGTCTACAGGATGATCTCAATGCCTGAGAATTTTTTTCTATCTCATGTTGGATGAGGGCCCATTTAGGAGGTGGAGGTGGACTTATCTCCAACACTTAGAAATTTTTCATCATCTCCACTTTGCATGGGCGCATTTAGGGGTGTCTGCAGGATATTTTCAACACTTAGATATTTTCCATCACCTTCAAGGCAAGCTGGGTGCATTTGGGGGGCCCTGCTAGACTTAAGTAACACTTAGATTTCTTTTTTTTTCTCCAGCTAATTCTTCCTTGGGCGCATTTAGGGGTCTAGCAGGACGAACTCCTGACTTAGAAGAATTTTAGCTTCCTGCCAGCTTGAGGGTGCATTTGAGGGGTCAAGCAGGATTTTTGTCAGACTTAGAACTTTTCTTAGCTGCTTGCTCATGCCTTACTATATTTAGTAAGTTTCAGGTTTACCCTCTTCTGAAGCTCAGATTGATTTGAAATTTTAACCACAGGGTCCTCATGACCTAGTTAGTCTGTTCACACTGTCGTCCCAAGCCGACCTGCTATTTATAGTATGTTTTTGAAGGTGGTTTACTATTTATAGCAACTGCCTGATTTTGATACTTCCCCAACTCCGTTTGACTTGAAATTTGAATGTCGTGACCCTCATCGGTAGACTTGCCCGTCCACACTGGCGCTTGTTGTTGATTTATTATTTTTAGCCTGTTTCTGGAACGCCTTACTATAAATAGTAAGTGCTCCAATTGCCTTCAAATTTTATTGGTGGATAGCTTGAAAGATACTGATCACAGTGGGATACACCGGTTTTCAAAAATTCTGGCATTTTACCCCTCATTTTGGGTCCCGAAGCTGGAAACCCTAATTGGACTTGCATGTCCATCAAATGACCTCTGTTTGACTTCGTTTCTGTTGCACTTTGCTCTGTTCGTGATGCTGATGTGTCGGGCAGTTGTTGGAATGGACCTGCTAAAAATAGTAAGTCTCTGAAAATTGATCATCTCGCCTTGCATGTCACATCACTACGTAGCTCTTGAAAAACCCATAAAGAATCACTTGACATGTGCTGAAAACTCTAACATGCAAACCCTAAAAATAGCCTTTTAAGACGGCTTCTGAAAAAGTCCTGATCTTGTTTTGCATGTTACACCACTGCGTAGCCCTCGAAAAACCCACAAGGAATGTTCTGACATGCAAAGAAAATTTGAACATGCAAACCCTAAAAATAACCTCTGAAGGCTGAATTCTGAAAGTCATCGTCTCATTTTGCATGTTATATCACTGCGTAGGTTTCAGAAAACCCAGAAAGAATCTCCAAACATGCATTGAAAAACTTTGCATATAGACCCTAAAATCTGCTCTGGAAGGTGAACTTGCTAAAAATAGAAAGTTGTCCGTTCTGGCTCAAAATTTGCAGACGAGCAGCTTGGCATGTTCTAGATGTAGTATGATTGAGAGAACTTTGGTAGTGCTGAGAGAACGCCTTGAATTGAACACTTACTAAAAATAGTAAGTCATCGGAATTCGCTGAAATTTAGTTGGGAACCTGCTGGAAGCATACTAACTGCAACGTGAGGCTCAAATTCCAATTTACTCACTCCACTTGACTTCAAATTGACCAGAAAAGTACAAACCCTAATTCTCAGACTTGGCCAAAATTTCACGTTTAAGCTCACAGATGGGCACATCTCGAGAAAGCAGACAGCAGAAAGAGACAGAAAGAGAGAGAGAGAGGAAACCAAAGCCAAAAGACCAGAATGGAGCAAAATTAGGGGGTCCCCATTTAGAATGGGGTGATGTGTGAAAAGGTCACAACACTTCCCATGGTCCTACTTGTTGATTCTTTTAAGAATGGTACACTAAAATATGGTACTATTTAACTTATGGAGAATGTCCATCCCACATGGACAAACAACAAAAAAGAACATTGAGACTAAAAGTGCAAAATTATGTGCTTATAAATAACATTCTATACAAGCGTGGGCTTGATGGAACATTTTTGTTATGCATCAACAAGGACCAACAACGGTGTTTGTTGGAGTCATTTCATAGTGAAGCATGTGGTGGCCACTTCTCATCAAGGCTTACGACATTCAAAATCCTGCAAGCACAGTTTTTTTGGCCGAGTATGTTTTGCAACGCATATGATTGGGTACACAGATGTCAGATGTGCCAACAGTTTGTTGGCAAACTTAAATTGGCAGCCATTCCACTCAAGCCGGTGATCATTGATGCTCCATTTCAGCAATGGGGTTTAGATTTTGTAGGTTCAATCAATCCATGTTTTAGTAAGGGGCATGTTTATGTTTTGACTGCCACAAATTATTTCACAAAGTGGGTTGAGGCCATTCCTACCAAGTAGGCTACCTCCGAAGTCGTGTGTGACTTTCTAAAAGAAAATATTATTTCACGCTTCGGGGTACCATGCAAGATTGTGACTGACAACGCAACAAGTTTCTCATCTGAGGAGCTAGTAGAATTTTGTTTTGATTACGACATCACCTTGTTTCATTCACCGGATTATTACCCTCAGGGTAATGGACAAGCCGAATCATCAAACAAAAACATTTTCACGATTATACGCAAGCTAGTTGATTCCAATTAACAAGCTTGGCACAAGAAATTGTATGACACTCTCGGCTGACAAAATTACTCCCAAGAGAGCTATTGGCACTTCACCTTTCATTATCATGTACGGAACAACGGCTATGCTACCCATTACACTGGAGTTGTCTTCTTTGCAGCTGGCATCCGCAATGGAAGATGGTGAATTCAAAGATCCAATCGAGAAGGGAGTCCTACACTTGATGAAGCTAGAAGAAGAAAGGGTGGAAGTAGTTGATAGAATCACTCGGCATTAAGAGCGAGTGAAGAAGATTTTCGATAAGAAGGCTTGTCAGCGAGACTTTGAGATCGGAGATGAAGTCTTGTTATGGGACAAGAGACATGAGCCCAAGGGAATGCATGGAAAATTTGATTCCTTGTGGCTAGGGCTGTTCAAGATCCACGAGTTCACAGGGGAGAATTCTTACATTCTCTCGCACTTGGATGGAAGTCTTTTCCCGTTGCTGTACAACAGGCAATATTTGAAGTATTTCATCCCTTCAGGGCTCTGTAAATAATTTTCTTTTGTTTTTCGTAACGTGTTTCCCCTTTCCATAATGTGAACGTTATGTCATAATGTATTTCCCCATTTCGTAAAGTTTTGTCATGTTTTAGGTGATTAGGTAGTCTTGTTTTAGGTAATTTTAGGGAAAATTCCAACCAATAGGTGATTAGGAAATGATCCTAACTCCATTGCCCTACTAATAAGACATTGGTTTGCGCTTAAATATCTAGAGATTCTCGATTCTCATATGCCGTAAGTATCTGAGATGGTCCCTAGATGGAGCCAAATGTTGTACCCAAAATAATTTTTTTGCTTCATTAAGGCATTTTGGTAAAAATGGACAAAATCTTGTTAAATTATTGTCAAAAGTCAAAAAGGGTCAAAATGTCTAAAAATATCAATTTTCTATTTTTAGAAATTTCTGAACAACAAACCGATCATGGGGTTTTTTTGGGTTTATTGTCAAGAGGATGCTCGCAAAATTTTGAAAATTTCAAAACTTGGGTTTCAAGCCCCTATTTTTAGAAAATCCCTAAAAATAAGATCTTTCCAAAAATGGCCCAAAATGATTTTGATTGGTTAATCTTTCGTCACAATCACAGTGGTCAGTCAGAATTGTCAAAAAGTCAATTTTGCTTAAGTGGGTCTATTTCACTTTTTCAGGAGAAAAGTTAGGAGCTCCGAGGTCATCAATGGAGGATGGCCAAATACCATGCGTTAGAATCTAAGCTTCAAATGCTGCACAGAACAATCTATGGCAAAAGATGCTTGAAAAATGGTGAACTAAGGAGGGAATTTGAAAAATTGAAAATTGCAAAAAATAAACTAAGTCTGGAAAAGCTTGGATGCCTTGTTTCAAGGGAGATGCCTGGCAATCAATGCCTTAGCCAAATTTTCAATGTCCGTGTATGTGAAATGATGAAAGCAATTACAATGGTGAACATGGTCGCGTTATCAACAACATAGTCAACACATGATGGTGAACATGAAGCATGAGGAGGTGAAAATTATTGAAAAATGACTAACATTGGAGCACAAAAGCACCCTTGTTGGCCAGGGTGCCCAAGGTTTTAGGCAGTCAGAAATGCTTTAAAGGTTTGTAGCCGCAAACGGTTTCCTTCCAGATTTGAGTAGGCTTTCCAATAAATTCATCAGCTAGTTAAAAGGAGTCATCAAACACCGTGAAATGAAGATGAGTGAAGACACACCACGGGAAACAAAAGGGTCAAGGAAAAGTGGAGGAAAAGTGCCCCTGCAAGCCAGGGGCGCCCATGAATTCAAGGGGTTAAATACAATTGTTAAGGTTTGCAGTTCTAGGGATCCTCTTCAAAATTCTTCCATCAGTGATCTTCTATGCAACCTGAACTCGAATCTATGAAGAACTCTGAAAACGCCCTTCGTTTGATCCTCCAAATGTTGTTGAGAAGAAAATTCTGTGTTTGCTCATTGAAGCTAACTTGCAAAATAATGAAGAATAGACGCCCAAATGCTTCTAAAATAAATTTTGGAGGTGAAAGAAGTAGTTAACTCATGAAAACTCTAAATTTAGGAGTCATCATGTGAAAATATTTGTCAACTTGAAGAATCCCTAGAAAATAGGGCAATCAAAGCATGAAGACGTCTTTCAAAATTTTTTAACTCAAGTTGACTTGGACGCTTCCTTGAGATAAGGCGTCCAACTTTGCAATGTTAGAACATTTTTCAAGATTTTCAAATTTTGCTTTGTTGAAATGCCTTTGTTTGATCTTCGATTCTGGACGTCTGATAAATCCTGTGAACTAGTTGACGGACTTGTTGCAGAGCATGAGCGAAACTGAGAAGGATCTCTTGGAGGTTACAAACCCTGAAAAGTGGTTTTTATGCCTTTAATTCTTGGGCGCCCCTGGCTAGCAAGGGCGCTTTTGTTTGCCAGACAACCAATTTTTAGTGATTTCCAACTTCCCTAATTTGTCTCTCATGCTTTGATCTATAATTTCTTGTGATTGATGGATCCCGTGACCAGAATGAGATATTCAATGGAAAGCCTGAAGGATTCCGAAAAGAATGATTACTTTTGCAAACCCTAACAACTATTTCAGAGGGCTCAAATTTCAAGGCATTCTTAGCTGATTGGGGTGCCCATGTGTGTAGAAGGTATAATTTTCACTTTGTCTTCTTGATGAAAACACCTCAATTTGATCTTCGTTTTTGGAAGTTTAAGAGCTTCGGTGAAGCTATTGATGGACTCATCGCGAAGCCTCACAAAATCTGAGGACTTGTTGGAGGTCATGAAACCTGAAAACTGAATCTGATGCTTCAAAATTCTGGGCGCCCCTGCAGACTTGGTGAATTTTGAGTTTCTTGACTTTCATTGACTTTCAACATTTCCCGTTTGATCTTCATTTCCGGGTGTTTTACAGATTCTGTGAATTGGATGTTGGACTCGTTGGAAAGCCCGTAAAATTTTGAAGAGAATGATTCGTTATGCAAACCCTAAAAATTGTTTTCTGAGGGCTCAAAATCCTAGGCCCCCTTGGCTAGATGGATTTGTTATGAGATGGATCAAATATGAGGAGAACCCCTAGGATTGCAAACTCTAAGAAGTGATTTTGGGCCCTTGAAATCTTGGGCACCCTTGGCTAGCTGGGGCACTTTTCCTTCAGAAACTTGATGATTTTCAAATTCTCCTTCATCTTTTTGGTGTCCGTTCGATCTTTGATTGCTGATATTTGACAGGTCCTCTGAGTTGGTTGATGGATTCACTGCGAAGCTGGATTAAATTTGAGATGGAGCTGTTGGAGATGAAAAACCCTAAAAATGACTTTTGACTTCCTGAATCTCTGGGCGCCCCTAGCTTGCAGAGGAACTTTTCTTTGCCAGACTTAACCATTTTTTCAAGATTTCCAGCTTTCGTTTGCCTTCTATTCACCGTTCGTCAGCCATGTTTTCCGTTCGCTGACCGCGCTCGCCGTACGCGTGCAACACCAACACCAACCATTCACGTGTTTGTTGATTGCGTTGGTTGCCGTTGCTGATGTGTTGACTGCATTCACCGTTGCGCATGCGTGATTTGCGAAAATTGAAAAATTGGCTAAGGCATTGACTGCCAGGCGCCTCCCTTGATATAAGGCATCCAACCTTTCTAGACTTAGTTTATTTTTCGCAATTTTCAACTTTTCAAAACCTCTCTATTCACCATTTTTCGAGCATCTTTCGTCGTGGATTGATCTGTGCAGCATTTGAGGCTTGGATTCTGACACTTAGTATTTGGCCATCCTCCATTAATGACCTCGGAGGTCCCAACTTTTTTCTAAAAAAGCGAAATATACCCACAAGAGAAAAACTGATTTTTTGATGATTCTGACCGGATCGGTGTGATCGTGACGAAGAATCAACCAATCAAAATAATTTGAGCCACTTTTGCAAAGATTCTAATTTTTGGGTTTTTTTTAAATAGGGGCTTGAAACCCTAATTTTTTTTTTTTTGGAAAATTTTGTGAGTATCTTCTTGACAACAAACCCGAAAAAACCCTATGGTCCGTTTATTTTTCAGAAATTTCTAAAAATAGGAAATTGCTATTTTTAGAAATTTTGACAGTTTTTGACTTGTGACAACCATTTTACAAGAATTTAACCATTTTTTACCAAAATGCCTTAATGAAGCAAAAATTTTGATTTTGGGTACAACATTTGGCTTTGTCTGGGGACCATGTTGGATACTTGTGGCATAGGAGAACCAAGAATCTCTGGATATTCAAGTGTAGACCAGTGTCTTATCAGTTGGGCAATAGAGTGAAGATCATTTGGTAGTTACCTATTAGTTGGAACTTCCCTAAAAAGACCTAGAACAAGACTACCTAATCTCCTATAGCACGACAAAAAAATTACGAAACGGGGAAATACATTATGACCTAACGAAAAAGAAAAAGAAAATTATTGAAGGAAAATTACTCCACCACCGAAGGGATGAAGTGCTTTAGATATTGTTTGCTATATGGCAGCAGAAAGAGACAATCCCTCTGGGATGAAGATTCTCAGGTTTTCATTTATCCAGGCAAAGGTACTCTGACAAAAGTCAGAATATGACACAAAGGGAAAAGTTGATACCCCTGAGGCATTAGTTTTGTTGTTGTTCATCCTCTGGATGTTGAATGCTTCAAACCAGTCAATCGAGTTCCAAAATCGGTTTCTATAATGCCTTAGGTGATCCTTTTTGACCTGGAAATATCCTTTGATTGGCTCATCAATCAGCTCTACATTGCCTTTAACACATAGGAGTTCGATTCCCATGTCTTCGACATTTTTGAGGCTTAAGAAAAGTGCCGATTTCTTAGCTTCAGTGAATTCCAATTGCCGACAATATGCAAATGGGTACAACTGTCCTTTAGGGGAGATGATCATTTCCCCTGCTCTTGAACCCGCAGTCGAACAACCCCCATCGAATTGCATTGTCCATAATTTTGTATCCTCTGTCAATCTCCTTGTAGGGAAAGCAATGTTCTAGTCTTCAGTTTTAGAGAGAGTCACATAATTACCAAGACCCGTTTCTTGACATAGAATTTGGGCTACGGGGTTTGGGGATTTCACCACTATGAATTGGGATTTGGGCTTAGGTTCTATCTTGATTTTTCCCTCCTTTACAGTAATGGTTGCGGACGACCAATCAAACTGCATTGCACCACCAAGATCTCTTCAAAAACTCCAGCTCAACAACATCACGCATCTGGTTGGAATGTCAGCCATTAGGATATTCATCATTAACTTTTTCTTCGGACAAGCTGCCAACCTTACTTGAGTGTCCTTCAATTGTCTGACCAATGGCACCGACTTAGATTCAAGTGAATAATGCTTGTCTTGCATCTTAGTGCATGAAAGTCCTAATGCATTAATCACTTGTAGAGGCATGACGTTGTCTGAAGCTCCTGAATGTACGATGCAATTTTTCAATTGAATCCTCCTATATACAAAGATATATAGAAGGGTTTAGGCCTTTCTCTTGCTGGAACAGACGACTCAAGCAATGTAGGCTGAATTGAAGCCTGTTTCTTTACATATTGTATTATTTTGTCCAACCGCTTAGGGTGATCATGAAGATACTCCAATTGTGAAATCTTAACCTTGGTCTTCATCATGGAGTTTACAATGTCAAAATTTGCTAAAGACGGGTCTTGAGCAACCACTTTAGCATTCTCTTGTGAATTTTTAAAAGTGGAAGTTGCAACCACTTCCTTAATTTGTTCTTTAGCTCTAGGCCTCTCTTCTTCCTTTTGCGCTTTCAAGTGCAGAGCACGTGTAAACATAGGCATTGAATGCCCTCCATGATTTATTGCAAGAGAGTAGAGGTGGAGGTCTTCTATTTCTTCAATAATGGGTTCAAAGTATCTCGTAGCAGAGTTGCCATCGAAGTTGTCCATCTATGGTAAGACAACATTCAAACTTGATGTAGAGACCAAATTTGAACTAGGTGCAGCATCAGTGTATCCCATGATCTGATTCATTCTTAAATTTTCAAGACAAGTAGAACTGGTATGTGCATCAGTCTCATGGAAAGAACAAAATGCTGCATTTTGTGTAGCTTGAACTGTTTTTCTTGGTGGAGGTGCTGGCAACCTCTGCCTGTAATTATTGAAAGGCTGAAAATTATTTCCTTTCGGCTAGTATGGTTGCTGAATTTGGTATTGTGGTGGTGGTAGTGCAAGCATTTCATAGGCTACCTTTTGTAGCAATGGATCTGCAGAACTCTGAACTAGAGGTTTGATTGAGTCCTTCATCTTGCCAGAGGTGATCATATTATCATATTATCCTCCAACTCGATGGTGTGTTCTTGCGCAATTGTCAATTTTGTTTCTTTTGCCGTCTTGAGGAAGAAGGCTATCTTTGATGGAAGAGCATTTATGAAACAGCTCATCAAAATCTCCGGTGATGGATCAAGTGTAGAAGAAAGTCTTGTAACAAGATGATTAAATCTTGGTACAATATCCCTCATGGGCTCGTTGTGCTCCATCTTTGAATTTGCAAGTTGGGAAAACAACAGATGGTTGTCTTCAGCGGGCTTGAATCTCGCCAAAAATTTCTCGCTCATAGTTGCCTAGCTTGTAATAATGCTTGGCTCCAGGTGATTGAATCAGTCAGCAACATTTCCCACAAGAGTCTCCACAAAGAGACGCACTGCAATGTCTTGATGTGCCACGTGCAAGATGGCGCAAGCCGTTGTGAATGCAGAAAAATATTCATTTGGGTGTTGACTTTCATCGTTGTGAAACCAGGGAAAGTGCTTCCTTGACCCTTTAGGTAACTCATGATTTACATGAAAAGCCAAAGATCCAATGTTATTACCCCAAGGTAATGAGGGTGGACGTCTCTGATTTATATCATCATTGCCAACATTATTTTTGTTATCATCCATTGCTTCTGTATGGATCATGCAATAGGATGCCAGATGGACATTTCCGTGTCATAAAGCGCTAGTTTTTTTTGAAGTTTTATGCCTTGTTCCCTATGGTGGGCGCTAGAAAATTGTTGGCGTTTCAATTCGCACCTCTGGAGTGCGGATTGGAAACAGACAACTATGCACAGTTAGACCCCTCTTCGAATTAGGAGGGGAAGCTCCCTCTTTTGCTGATTATGTGTAGAAAGAAAATACTAAACTATTTGCTTATCTTTTTATCTCAACTGAGAGCACAAGGTTATAAAACTCTTTGCGTCGTAGTTGAGGTTTTCTTTGGTTTCGTAACTTCAACTACAACTAGGCCTAAACTAATGACACTTCTAACTTCTCAAGTAAATTCAGAGCAAGAAAATTTTGAAGTAAACGGGGAATGGTTGGTAAACACAAAGCTTAAACAAACTTGTTTCCAGAACACATCCGAAGACTCATTGTACTTTCAAATAGATGCTGAAATAAAGATTATGAAAGCAAAACAAGAAACAAAAACACCGAAAGTTTTTGAGAACATGGATCAAAGCAAGGTAGCTATAAGATTTATTTCCTCAAATTCCAACAGTAATCACAGATCTGGGATAGTAGATTGTAGCTACAATAGGCATACAATTTACGATCAAACCAAATTACACAAACAAAGTTGAACATATACTAAATAGCAAACTAGCAGGCACTAAGGCTCAGCGTTTTGTTATCACAAGCACGGTTAAGAAAATAATGAGCAAGGCTGCTCTTATTTATACACAAACACAGGAGTAGGGAACCCTAAAATCTCCTTGTGTTAACAATCAGTCTTCCCAACATGCAAAATTTATTCCTATGTGTTGGCGTAAAAACTAACACCTCTGGAGTGCAGGTTTGTACGGACAGCTATGCACACTGCATAATGCGTGCTCTTCAAATTAGGAGGGGAAGCTCCCTTGTAGTGCTGGAATGCGTGGAAAAGAAAAGTAATCTAAGTCCTATCTTTTTGTTCTCAGCTGGAAGAGGCACAAGGTTAAGAAAACCAAGGACGTTGCAGCTAAGGATTTTTTGGTTTCGCAGATCATTAACTACAACTAAGCTAACTACTTTAAATCTATCCAGTTTCCTCAAGAAAACAGAGCATGAGGAAATGGAGCAGGAATGTTTATCTGATGATAAGCTGGGTATGGACTCACAACGTGAAGGCAAGGTGGCACAACTATCTGCTTGTCTGAATAGGCTTATTGGAAACAACAATACACGATAAACTAAGTACAGATTCTCAGCTTGAAGGCAAGGTGGCACAACTATCGGCTCAATCTGAATAAGTTTATTATTCACACACATCATACGATAACCAAGAACAGATTCTCAACTTGAAGGAAAGGTGGCACATCTATCAGCTCAATCTGAACGAGTTTATTGAACACATAACATGAAGGATAGCCAACTAGGATAATAAATTGCATTGGCGAGACACGCATACAATGTATGATCAACTAGCCACTATATCTAACTAAGGCAAGCATTCACCATAATAATTGCATGAAACCCGAGTGGCATAACAATTCATTATCATAATAAATACTCATGAACAGATACAAAATGAGCAATATTACAGGCAAGGTAGGCGCAGCATATATTTCTTTCTCGTGCAAAAGTTCTTGAACAGATACAATAATAGCGATACTACAGGCAAGGTAGGCACAGCATGTATGCTATCACCCAAAAGTTATGTACAAATGAGCAAAAGCTCTTATTTATAGACATCAAAAGGTGTAGGGAACCCTAAAATCACCTTGAGTCAACTACAGTCTTGCAATGCATGCAAGATTTATTACTAAACCCTAATAAAGTAAACTATACAGTTAACTGGAAAGCTACCATCAGTTAACCGATACATCTAACCTAAATGGACAATGTGCAAGCATGCACGTCCTTATTTAAAGCAAAGTTAACTGGACACTACCCTCAGTTAACTGGAAACCCTAACCTAACTCCTGTGAAGATAATCCCAAGGAAGAGATAAGCATGTATGAAGTCAGCAAGTGAACTCAAGACTGAAAGTCGAGTTAACTGCTGCTCTTGATTCTATCCTTGAAATTAACTGCAGGTTCCAACTGGCAGATCACTGGCCGCTATCTCGAGCAACTCAAACAATCTTGGAAATATCCACTGGCATTTTACTGACTAGTAACTCTGGCGGCTTTGTAAATGGAGTGATCTCTGTTCCTTTTGCCAGCTGCTCTGATGAAAACCTAAATTAAGACCGATTTGGTCTTGAATTCAGTCTAGTTGAACCGCCTTCTGAAAAACTTGCCCGTTGACTGTGAACACGGCTATGTTCTGACAACTTTCTCCAGAAAGCTAAAATGACACTTGGTGAAGCTAAAAATACCCTGTCAAAGGATAATTTTCACCAAAAATTCTGAGACATGGGTTTTGTTCGGAAAATGATTCTAAGACAACCCACAACGTTAGAATTGTGCAAACACGTCGTTTAGCTTGACATGCAAAGATTCTTCAGTCGAGAATTGTAGGGGTTTTTAGAGCTTCTTGGGGCAAATTTTCTTGAGAAAATCTGGAACATGGGTCTTGTGCACAACGGAATTCTGAACAAACCCAGATGATGCAATTTTCAAAAAGATGTGATTTTGGCCCACATGCAAAGAAATCTTCAAAAAAAAGCACAGAGCTTCAGAATGAAGGCTGCGGGGCAATTTTCTCGAAAAAATCTAAGACATGGGTTTTGCTGCTGATGCTGTAACATGCGAACCCAGATGGTCAGATTCTGAATATTTTGTCGTTTTTTTTGACATGCGAAGAAAGTACCTAAGATGAGAAATAGAAGAAATAAGACAGAAGAAAGAAGGTTTTATTTGCTCTGCTTCTGTAGAATTTGCCTATCTCTGTTTTGGAATTCGATGAAACCTGCAGGCAAACTGAAAACAAAGTCTGGAATCTTCTTCCTCTGAACAATCTGAATCCGTTGCTATGAAGAACGCTGAATTATGACACCTGTAGCACCTTTAAATTGCTGCTCGCTCAAGAAGAATGTATATTTCTAAGCTTGAGATGAAGAAATAATGGACGCCATTAATGAAGCTCTTTGAGAAAGCACGACTTGCTTAAGAATGAAGAAATAAGAACGACTTTTGTCTTTAAATAAATAAAATTCATTTAAAATTCGTCCATCTTCTTAAACTCAAAGCGCACCTCTTTATTTGGTAGTTAACTGAGCCTCAAATTAGGGCGCATGCTTAACTAAGCCTTCAAAATGAATGTCTATCTTTGATTGGTTACTAACTAAAGCTTAAAATGCATGAAAATGATGCTTTAATAGAGCGCCACTTTTAACTTTAGTTGAACTGCCCATGCAAATCAGTTAAACTTGTGCATGCAAGTAAGTTAAGTGCACATGCAAAACAGTTAACTTCACTTGCAAATTAGAACTCAACATCCTCTTCAGTTAACTGAACATGCAAATGCATGCACACTGTAGATGAACTGAACTTCTAAAAATAGCAACTCAAAATGAACTTCAGTATCTTCTGCATGCAACCCAGAAATCGTTCAGTTGAGCTGAAGTTAGAAACCCTAATTAGGGCGCACCAGTCAACTTCTTTCGAAAAATCAACTTTGACCTCTCTAGGCGTTTTCTAGACTTAGCCAATTTTGATGAAAATTTGGATTTGAACCTCTTTCGGGACCTCTGTTCATCCCCTGACACTGGCTGACTGACTCCACCGATTGGCTGGCTGACAAGTGCATCGCAGAGCAGGACAAAAACTGATCAAAAGGTACCTTGAGACTACAGACCATAAAATTAACATTTGAAGGCTCAAAAATCCAAGCGCCTTTTTCAAAAGCTGCTCTTTTTCTCAAACTTAGTCAAATTTTCTTATCTTCATTTCGTACGAAGGGAAAAATGAATCCTCTATAACTTTTGACTGACAAGGTTTCAGGACTGGATCACAGGTTCACTGCGGAGCTGACCTCATTCCACATAACAGCTACAAAGGCACATTTCTCCATAAAACATCATCTGAGGGGTGAAAATCAAGGGCGCCTTTTTGAAAAGTTGCTCTTTTTCCTCCAGACTTAGCCATTTCTGGAACTGACCAAAATAATACTAGAACTCCGACTGCAAGCTGCTGAGTCATCTTCTGATTGGACGGAGACAGGCAACGGAAAGCTGAATGTAACACGGACAAATTGAATATCTGAGATCATCAAAAAGAAGGCATTAAAGGCTTGAAAAGCTTAGGTGCCTTTCTAAAAAAGTGCTCTTTTGCTTTTTCCTTGATATTTTGACCAAGATTTGACCCCATGTTTAATCTCCGGCTCAGGCACTTCTGCAACTCAGATTCACCCACTAACGGATGCGTCGCGAAGCCTTAACAAATGTGAGACAAACATCTTGGGTGGCATTTAGTCAAAAACCTTCATTTGACACCTCAAAAAGATGGGCATCTTTTTCAAAAGCTGCTCTTTTCTCCAGTGTTAGCCAATTTTGTTGTTCCTCTCGTTTTGTGCTATATCTTCCGTAACTTGCACGAAACAGGTCCGTTTGACAAGCTTAATAGCTCGTTGCGAAGCTAACGTGATGCTGGACAAATGCTTGCTGGAGGTGACAAACCCTAAAAAAAGGATCTGAGCCCCTAAAAGATAGGGAGCCTTTTTCAAAAAGTGCTCTTTGCTCCAGAGATAGAAAATTTTGATGATTTTCCTTCAGATTTTCACTTTTCTTAAATTTTTTTAGTAACCGACTGACATGAAACTGACACCAACTCCATATTTAAAAGGCCCAAAAATGACCTTCTGACATCACTTTAACAAGATTAAGACACAATTAAGCAATATGCCTTAGTGAAGCAAAAAAAAATTTGGTTTGGGTACAACACTATGTCTAAACAAAGATAACTAACAGTTAACTAGAAAGACTAACATCGGTTAACTGATCTAAAACTAAAGAAAACTCCAACTATACAATAGGTAATTCCAAAGAATAGACATGCATGAAAAGAGGACGACCAGTTAAACTCGGAAAAGGCCTCGAGTTAATTGTTGTCATCACTTGAGTTCTATTCCTAGAAATATCTGCACACTTCAACTGGCAGTTCATTGATTGGTAACTTTGGTGGCTTTGTAACTAGAGTGATGACCTCTGTTTCTTCTGCAGCTTTATGCTTTTGACGCTTTTCTTGATTTTTTTCAATGGAAGAGTATTGCATGATGAAATCGTGAAGTTTGACTATGAACATGGATATGTTCAGACAAGTTTTGCACAAAAGCTAAAAATAGCTTCGCTAAATCTTCTTCAGAAAAATGGCAGATTTTTGGAGAAAAATATGAGATATGGGTTTTGTAAAGAATGTCGTTCCGTTTTTCGAAAAACTAATTTTTTTACCAACATGCGAGAATCCCTCAAAAATAGAAGCTATGAAGCAAAATATTTTTGGGAAAAATCGGAGATATGGGTTTTGTAGGTGCTTGTGTGCTGAAGAGACCTAGATCGTCCATTTTTTGAAAAACTGAGTTTTTCCTTAAAAAAAGAGTTTTTTGAACAGTAGAAGCAACAAAGGTAGTAGAGGCAAATTTTTCGAAAGAAATTTGAGGTCTAGGTTTTGTGGCCAATTTCATGTTGAATAAACCCAGATTGTCGGATTTCTCAAAAAACTGATTTTTCTTGAACATGAAAGAAACCCTAGAAAAGTGGAAGCTAAAAAAGCAACAAAATTCTTTTTCAATCTTTGAAGAAGAATAAAAAAGAATTTTGTTGCTTTTTTAGCTTCCACTTTTCTAGGGTTTCTTGCATGTTCAAGAAAAATCAGTTTTTTGAGAAATTTGACAATCTTGGTTTATTCAGCACGGAATTGGCAAAGAAGTTGACCTAGATTGATGAAAGCTGAAAACGATGACCTTTTGTTTCTGAAAAATGATGCCTTGGAAAAATGGATTATGGAAAAGTGTTCTTCTGTGCAACCTAAACTCAAATCTATGAAGAAATCTGAAACACCCTTTGTTTGATCCTCCAAATGTTGTTGAGAAGAAAATTTTGTGTTTGCTTGTTGAAGCTAACTTGCAAAATAATGAAGAATAGATGCCTAAATGCTTCGAAAGTAAAGTTTGGAGGTGAAGAAGAAGTTAACTCGCGAAAGCCCTAAATTTAGGATTCATCACGTGAAAATATCTGTCAACTTGAAGAATCCCTAGAAAATAGGGCGTCAAAGCATGAAGATATCTTTTGAAAATTTCTAACTCAAGTTGACTTGGACGCCTCCTTGAGATAAGGCATCCAACTTTGCAGTGTTAGAACATTTATCAAGATTTTCAAATTTTGCTTGTCGAAATGCCTCTGTTTGATCTTCAACTCCGGATGTCTGATAGGTCCTATGAACTAGTTGATGGATTCGTTGAAGAGTGAGAAAAACTGAGAAGGATCTCCTGGAGGCTGCAAACCCTAAAAAGTAGTTTTGATGGCTTTAATTTTTGGGCGCCCCTAGCTAGTAGGGGCGCTTTTGTTTGGCAGTGTTAACCATTTTTCCAAAGATTTACATCTCCAATTTTTCTCCTGTGTTTTGATTTGCAATTTCTGATGATTAATGAATCCCGTGGTCAGGCTGAGGTATTCAATGGAAAGCCTGAAGAATTCCGGAAAGGATGACTGGCTTTGCAAACTCTAAAAACTGTTTGAGGGCTCAAATTCCTAGGCGCCCTTGGCTAACTAGGGCACCCATGTGTGTAGAAGGTATAATTTTCGCTTTGTCTTCTTGACGAAAACACCTCAATTTGATCTTCGTATCTGGATGTTTGAGAGCTCCGATGAAGTTGCTGACAGACTCATTTTGAATCTTGACAAAATTCGAGGAGCTGTTGGAGGTCATGAAAGCTAAAAATTGAAACTGATGCTTCAAAATTCTGGGTACCCCTGGCTTGCAAGGGCGCGTTTCTACTCTAGACTTGGTCAATTTTGAGTTTCTTGACTTTGACTTTCAACATTTCTTGCTTGATCTTCGTTTGCGAGCATTTGACAAATCCCGTGAATTGGATGCTGGACTCGTTGGAAAGCCTGCAAAATTCTAAAGAGGATGTTTCGTTTTGCAAACCTTAAGAGCTGTTTTTGAGGGCTCAAAACTCTAGGCGCCCCGAGCTAGCTGGGGCGCCCATGTGTGGCATTTTCATGATTTTTGATTTTCACTTTATTGCAACATTCCTGTTCAATCCAAGATTTTGGCCGTTTGATAGATCCCGAGAACTTGCTGATGGATTCATTGCAAAGCTGGATCAAATCTGAGGAGAACCCCCAAGATTGCAAACTCTAAGAAGTGATTTTGGGCCCTTGATATCTTGGGTGCCCCTGGCTAGCAGGGGCACTTTTCCTTCAGAAACTTGATGATTTTCAAGTTCTCCTTCATCTTTTTGGTGTACATTTGATCAGTAGCCATTGGCATTTGACAGGTCCTCTGAGTCGGTTGATGGATTCGTTGCGGAGCTGGATTAAATCTGAGATGGAGCTCTTGGAGGTGGCAAACTCTAAAAATGACTTCCGACTTCCTGAATCTCTGGGCGCCCCCGGCCTACAGAGGCACTTTTCTATGCAGACTTAACCATTTTTTCAAGATTTTCAACTTTCGTTTGCTTGTTGTTCACCGTTCATTAGCCGTATTCGTTGTCTGCTGACCGCGCTTGTTGTCCGTGTGCAACACCAACACTAGCCATTCACGTGTTTGTCGACTGCATTAGTCATTGCTGTTGATGTGTTGAGTGCGTTCATTGTTGCGCGTGCGTGATCTGTGAAAACTGAAAAATTGGCTAAGGCATTGACTGTCAGGTGCCTACCTTGAAGTAAGGCGTCCAAACTTTCCAGACTTAGTTTATTTTTCTCAATTTTCAACTTTTCGAAACCCCCTCCTTCGTTCACCATTTTTCGAGCATGTTTTGCCGTGGATTGATCTGTGCAGCATTTGAGTCTTAGATTCTGACACCTGGTATCTGGCCATCCTCTATTGATTACCTCGGAAGTACTAACTTTTCTTCTGAAAAAGCGAAATAGACCCACTAGAGAAAAATTGGCTTTTTGACAATTCTAACCGGACCGATGTGATCGTGACAAAGAATCAACCAATTAAAATCAATTTGAGCCATTTCTGCAAAGATTTTATTTTTAGGGTTTTTCCTAAAAATAGGGGTTTGAAACCCTAATTTTTTATCTTTTGAAATTTTTTGCAAGCATCTTCTTGACAACAAACCCAAAAAAGTCCTATGGTCTGTTTATTTTTCAGAAATTTCTAAAAATAGGAAATTGCTATTTTTAGAAATTTTGACCTTTTTTGACTTTTGACAACCATTTTATAAGATTTTGACCATTTTTACCAAAATGCCTTAAGGAAGTGAAAATTTTAATTTTGGGTACAACATAGTGGCTATGTGTGCATGTGAAAAAGCAAGTAAAAAATATTACATTTTAATATCACTCGGTAATTACCGCAGCCGTATCATTTCCAAGCTCCCAAAGGAGCCGTACACTTTCCAAGCATGGCAAGAAGGGTCAACGAATATTTTTGAAGGCTTTAATAGCCCATTCCAAGCCTAGTGTAGCTTCTAAAGAAGTCTAAAGTCTGTGGTAAGTCTCCAAATTGAATCACAGCTTTATGCATGCTGCTGTACCATTATTCTAGGCAGCTAAACCATTATAAAAGGAGCTGTCCCAACATCTGGAGTGCCATACAGCACACTAGAAGGGTTTGAAGTGCATGCTGATTGGTCCAGGTCAGCCAAAGTTTATCATTGCCACTATTTGATCAGTTTGAATGTATTTCTGGATATATAAATAAATGTGCTCTAGGTATTTCACATATTTGTTTGAAGAAATCTGGTACACATTTATCTATTTAGTAAAAGAAAATTTGTTAATAGCTTTTGAAATTATGAAAGTAAATTACTGTGGTAATTATTTCTGAAATTATGTCGATATAATATTGGATGCAAACTGTTTGATAAAATGCCTGTGCACCAAAACTGGTAAAAATTGCAATCGTTTGGTATAAAAAAATTGGCGAGTATATTACATAATGTTTGAGTGTCATTTTTTCTATTGCCAAATTTCTATCTAAATTTTCTTGTCAAAGAAGATTGGTGACTCTATCTCAAATCTGATAAGAACGTTTTCGATCAAGAATTTAAAATGGATGGCAGGAGACCAGTTTACAAAACTGATTTGAACATGAAGCTAGTGGCTAGACTTGACAAAAAGCAACCAACAGCCTGGAAAGCGAAGGGAACTGCTAAGCCTACTCTCACTTAGCATAATAATCATGAAGTTAATTTATCTATGTAGTTCGGACATACATCGGATATTGATGAGGTTTTTATACTAATAGATCTTTATCTAGAATACTTAAACTAGAAAGAAATAATGATCATTATTTCCAAAGTTCAATAGATAAAATAAATGAAAGAAAGGAACAAGTCATCCTAGGTAGAGAAAAGTGTACACCTAATGTCAATTACCAAGCCCAATCCTTAATAAATAAAGTCAGGGCAAGAACTCCCACGTCACCTTTCCAAGACATTGAGCAAGGGATAAATTGATGAAACATATGAAAATTCTCACAAGAATGACGAATAATAAGAGTATGCTCAACCAAGCATTGAAAATCTAGACTTTCTGAATGAGCACATTAAATAATAGTTATATTTTCTTGACCATCTTAGGGTTAGGGTTGGACAACAACAAGCCTTGCTGGCTAACCAACAAGCCACTAGCCAAAGACCTTGCAATCAGATAAATAGAAGGCATCCCTCACCTCCCAAAGATCGAGCTAACTAGGGAAAATATCAGCCTAGAAGATCGCCCCTAAGACCTGAAAGGTATAGGCAATTGAATTTTATTTGAATAGACAACTGTCCCAACCCTGTACCAAATGAGATCAGAAACAAATCACTCAAATTCAAGCGAAATAATGCAATATTTGGTGAAGATCATCTAAGAATCTTCGAAAACCTAACTGATGACTGATGACTTTTAAATTGAAGACGAGGATGTAATGATGAGACTCATTGTGCAATCCCTTGATGAAACTGCAAGTGAATGATATAAGAGCCTTCTTGATCAAGTATATCTTCCTGGAGTGATTTTAGTAAAACTTTCAAAGAACAATACAGTGATAGAATGGATTCTAGATTGACCATTAATGAGCTCGCAACCATAACCAAGGGCTTTAGTGAATTATTTGCTGATTTTAGTATGGTAGTTGTGATGAAAGTTTTTCAATATTTGAGACAAAATGAATCAATGTGTTTTGTATTGTATTGTAATCCTTTTGATCCATAGATTGATTTCCTATTAAGCGATAAAAGCCCCAAAACTCTAAGGGAGCCATATCCAGTGACAATTAATACTAAAGCAAACATCAGAGCTTCAGACAATGTTCCAAAGTTAAATGATGCAAGAATTTATCCACCTGAAAGAGGCCAGTCAAGCAAACCCCCATCCTTGGATGCCACTGTAATGTCCCCAATTTAGCCCTATGCTCTTCGTTTGGATTTACCCTATTTTTCGGAAACTCGTAGGCTAAGCAGAAATGAAAATTAGGGTTTCCAGTTTTATAGGAGGTTTTGAAGGCTTGCATGCGATAATTTTTTATGCATGTTTGGTGGAGCTTTCTGGGTTTTTGGAGAGCTTCAGGATGAGGTAACATGCATGACAAGATAATGACATGCATTTTTGGTGGATTCTTTGGTAGTTTTGGAGGCTTGCATGTTGATGTTTTGCAATTTGGATTTTGGATTCCTTTTGGGTTTTCAGAGAGCTTTGCGGTGATGTGACATGCAGCTGAAATAGAGGACTTTTCCGAACTTACTATTTTTAGTAAGTTACGACAACTGCCCGGTTTGTGCTCAAAATGAATTTGGAACAACTTACTATTTTTAGTAGTATGCTATTTTTAGTAAGTACTATTTTTGGTAGTGCTATTTTTAGCAATAGTACAACAATTCAGTGCAGTGGCTATTTTTGGCAGGTCAGTTTATTCAGTTTGGTCTCCAACAATTGAGGTGATTATTTTGGCAAGTTTGATATTTGATGAAAATAATATTTTAAGTGAATATTTCCTAGGCAAAAGTGGACTTCTTATGGGGAAAATATTTAAGTGATTATAATGTTTATTTTCACTTATATTGGACACCTAGTGGAGACATAAGTTAATTTTACAAATATTTCACTTAATCACCTTGGATGCCTATCTTATGTTTGACTTGCATTTTTATTAATAAAGTAATATTTCTCTTATGAGGGACAATTCAGAGGAGATAAATTGAAATGCAAATGCAAGTGGAGGAAAAAGGTGAATTTGGATTTGAATGTGAATTTCAGTTTGGGCAGCCTAATTGAGGAGAAAAGTTATAAATAAGAGACTTAGCCTTCATTTGCAGCAGCCATTGTTGCTTATTGTATTGCTATGCTGCTGAAATATTCCAAAGCTTGCTTCGAGGAATGCATACCTCCTAGTTCCTTCTTCTCTTGGTTTCGTGCTTGAAAGATAGCACCTAGCTGAGTTTCAGAGATTGCTTCTTATCTAGGGAGTGTAGATAGAGCATCACATATAGAGTTTAGATGTTTATTTTCAGTTTTGCAGGTTGCTGGTTTAGTAGTTCTGAAAGTGATTTTCTGCTCATAAGTCATTATACGATTTTAATTAGCTTCTGGGTATTTTCTCATTCCTTTTCTATGCTCAAGGTGTCCCTTATTGCAGATTTTCAGATTTTATTTTGGAGTATTTAATTTTCTAGAGAGGTCACCCCTTCTTGATGGCTGAATCTTGCCTGCCAATACCTTGGAATGCGTGCATAAAATAATGGTGGGTGTTTAATATTGTTTCATTGTCTAGACTTGGGCGCCTACCCCTAGGCTTCCTTTGCATTCAATTTCATGTATTCGGAGGTGTATTGATGGAGTTATGAGCATTTTGGTGTGTTCTAGGCTTGCTGGTTTGCATTTTGAGTTTGCTGGTGTAGTATATCAGATTGTAGTAGTTGGAGTTTTTGGGCTTGTTTTTCATGTTTGGGAGTCTTTTGGAGTTGGAGGAACATTCTATATCATTTGCAGCACTTTTGACATCTATAATATTTGGCTCTTGCAGGATTCTATTTCACATTGTAATGTTGATTCAGTAGTACTAATCAGCTCTTTAATACTTCTGCAAAATCTCTATTGTATTCCCACTTTTAGTGGAAGAGAGCAGGCCTTGCCACTCTATTTACTTTCTTGCATACATTTTCATTCCCACCATTGGTGGAAGAGACAGGCTTCGCTGTCTTTACTTTCTGTACAACATATCTTATCTGTTGATCGGCTGAGCCGTCAATTCACTCCCACTGAAATACGTGGTCGAGTTGCATAATCTACATTTCCAGCATTGTACTTTCATTTAGTTTGTTAGTAATGATCCCTGACACCATATGATATCACCTCACCCATCTTGGGTCTTGAGTGAACATTCTTGGCGTAGGGTTACTTTCAGCAGTTGATTTGATTATGCTAATGCTAACGGGTGAAGATTGCTGTGTTAAAAATTGAAAAAATATAAGGGGGTCATTTCAGTCACCTTTCCACATATAATTTTTTAGATTTTTGTTTGCTAGAGTCACCAAGGGTTAGGCACCCTAAACCTGAAAAGGCACTACCAAGTGCAAACTGTCAAATTTTTATCCACAACAGTCTTTCCTTTTTCTGATCCCAAGTTTTACAATATTTTTAATAGAAAACTTTATGGATTCGGTGCTATCTTATGATGTTTGCTTCAATTCCATGAAGGGAAAATGATGAATTTCAACCGACTTGCCCAAAACTTTCAACACTCATTTGTATGCCCAGATCTACCGGAGTATATTCTGTCCTCATGATATGTTGGTATGCGATCTCAAATTTTTTAATTTCCATCTTAGTTTCCAGAATGATATTGCTTATTTGTTAGTCAATGCATTACCCGTTTTGATAGCTTTGTTAATTAGCCTTGAATCCCCTTACCTGTGATAATTTTAATTTGGTTTCTTTATCCACCCTAGATCGAGTGTCTTGAATATGAACTACATTTCTGTTTATTTCCTTCCCAACTGTGATTTACAAACTCGCTTTTAAATTATAACATATTTAATGTGTCATAATCCTTAGCATTTGTAAATTTTAAACTTTCTTTCTTATCTTTGGCTCCGAACATGTCCTCTTTGGCACATATGCCTTGGGTTTAGATTCTATCTAATACTCTTTCATCTTTCCCAAATGCCATACATTGACCTTCTTGGACTTCCTATATTGACACTCCTAGACACTCACCTCCTTGGGCTACAGTTTTTGATAAGGAGAAAATATTTTTAGATATTAACAAAATATAGATAGATTACAGAAACCCATTTAAAGAAGCAGAGTAACAGAGAGAGAAGTATAAAACCATAGAAACAAAGACTAACAGGAGCACTGCTGAGAGTTGCAAGATAAGCTAAGATTAATATTATGCCTTAAGCTGAAACTGCAAGAAAGACAGAGAATCAAATCACTCAAAATGCAAAGTACTGCGAGAAGACAGTTCCTTTTGTTGTTTGTCCTGGGAGTAGTATGAATCTCTTGCCAGTATTTGGTCCAGGAGGAACGATTATCAGTGTTTCAGATCCAGCTACTGTACCCATCTCCCTGATTAAAAAATTGGCGCTGCCACTGATCTGTTGGTGTGGTGGTTTAACTGAGAAAGAGATGTTGCGTGTTCTATTGTGTTTTTGAAATATAATAATATTGCTTTCCTGAATTTGACATTGGGGCACCACCATGGGCTTTCATAACGTGTGTGAGAGAGAGACAATAAAGCTGAAGTTACATTAAAGTGGAGCCAAGAAAGGGTCATCTTTCTGAAATTCAATTCCATATTTATACATCTAATGTCACATATATAAGCAGTAATTGCTCAATATAGCTAGTCATATTATAAAAATGTTATGCCATCATCTAAGAATGTGACCACAGTAAAACTTATTTATGACTAGACATTACAGACCTAGATGAATGTTATGCTCAAATGCTTCTTGTCTTTAAACCTCATAATTCTGGTGTTAGTAGGGAATGCTGAATTTGTGACTATGTACACATATTCAGCGAATAATTTTATTATTCCACGCACCTTATCTAGTGAGATCTATGGTATTATGATGTATATTGGGTTTATAAAGTGACTTATAGGTCCAAATGGCTAAGTTGTGGGTTAACTTATACGAGGCATGTTATTGAGGAAATGTGAACTTGTGGGCTACAGATTCACCCTGTTCTATTGTTATCAGTAGGTTCATCTCATTTGATAAGCATCATGTGAGATATTATATTTGGTTTTTGTTCTTATGATGGGGGATTTTATGGAGTACATTCTCCATCAAAGATTGTTGCATTGTCAAACTGTACCTTAATTATATTGACTATTTGGGTACATTAGTACCTCCCATATACTTTTGTATTTGCATTATTTGATACCAAAATTCATATTTCTGGTGTTTCGTTAATTGCAATGCATTTTTGTAGGTGCTAGGTGTCTAAAGCTTTTGATTATCTTAATAGACCACCTTTCTGTTTATGAATAATCGATTGTGATATAACTTTTTGCAGGATGAAACAGCTTTGCGCTTGGTAAGCGCGTCCCCAGGGACACGTGAATATCGTTCAATTAATATTTTTGTTAAATTCTATTCAGGTACACCTTCCTTGATTTTCCCTTTTTGGAAACAATGACATGTAATATGATCTAGTTAACAAAGTGCAATCATGGAACACAATTGGAAGATATATTGCCAAACTTAGTGTCAAAATATCTATTTTTCTGCCCTTTCCTCAAAAAAGCACCTTCAAGGCTGAACTTTTTGTATAAGAAAATGTTTTCTGTTTACAATTGGATGATATTTTGTCGGACTTTGAAATATTCCGAGCCAAATTTTTTCAAATTTTCAATTGCAACAAGCAGAGCAATCCACAGTTGTTAGGGTTAGCTCTAAACCAGAACGATACTGAAACAACTCTAACCAGAATGTACACCAGGATCCCGATGAGGGCAAGGTGTGAGCATTGGTCAGAGGATCTGAATGCAAAAACAGAACTGGAAGGAACTCTAACCAAGAATGGCGCCGATGATGGCGAGCATATGGTCAGAGGATCTTCTACCACTACAAGTACTGAAAGGGAACTCAACACCAAGTATGTGCTACCCAATCCAGTATGGAGTTGAGGCGACCATATGGCGGAGTGCTAAGAATTACAATGCTTTGAAGGGAAATAAGCTAGAATGCTGAAGTAACTCGACACCCAGAATGTGCTTTCTAACCCGGAGGGGGAAAGGAGCTACCATAGGGCGGAGATGTAAGATATTACAAAGCAATTACAGAATGTAAAGCATGAGTGTTACAAATCATGAAAAAGCAGGATTAAAGAACTGCTGTCAGTACTACTGCCAGCTTACAATAATTATGAATCCCTGCAAGATCAATATTAGAGCTCTTCAAAATTGTTGCAACAACAAGGAACCTTTTACAAAGCCTTTAATGATTTCTTAACTCCGATCCAAGGAAGAAAATGCAGATTTCTTAAATCTGGTTATGACAGACCTGCACTTAAAATAAATAACCAGCAACACAGAAATTCAATGAATAGCTCAAAACTCCCTCAACTCTCACTCAAATTGTCTCAAATCTGATGCAATAGACCCTCAAAATGATGGCGCCTAACTTAGTAATAAGAAATGGCATCTAAAAATGGTTATTAATTATTGACACGAATCCCAAGGCACTCCAGAAAGTACGGCCTTCAAGGAATGACGAATTTGCATTATAAAATCATAAACTTCGTATTAAAATCTGCAAATATTCATGAAGGGGCGCCTCCAACAGGGAAACACAATGAGACAATACCCAGAATGAGAATGTTTAAGATTTGAGACTTGTGAGCAGAAATATACATTCAGCAGTCATGACCAGCAACTCTGGAATTGACAGGAAATGATAAAACTCAACTACGAAGGATAGGAAACCAACTATAACTGAAAAGACAAATCAATAACACTCAAACCTCTCAACTAGTTGCTGTCTTTCAAGCAAGAAGAAGAGCCAAGCTAGGAGGCCTTCATTCCTCGAAGCAATCCCAAAGCCAATCTGGCAGCATAACATTCCTGTAGACAAAAGATAATCTCAATGATAACCAATGGCCTCCTTTTATAATTTTCAGATGATCTTTCTCGAAACCCTAAACTTCCTTTTCGAACCAAACCCTAATCCTCCAATAGAAGGCGTCCCACTTTTCCAAGCAAACTTTGACTTTTAATAATACTTTATTTCCTTCTTGAAATTGGCGTCCAATTTGAGCTTGGGTTAATCTTTACTTTATAAGAAATATAATTAATTTCTTTCAATGAGGCGCCCACCCATAAAGACATCTTTTAAAACAACTTAAAGTGACGAGCTAGGCCAAGGGGGTCAATGTTAAAATATAACATTAAAACATGACTTTAATTAAATAATTTGACTTATCTCTCCAATTGTGCCCCGAAGCCATAAATGAGCAAGCCAACTGATCAGTCTGAAGTAGAAAGTCAACCATGCCGAAACCAACAGGAACACTGCCAAAAATAGAATTTACTAAAAATAGTAAATTCCTGAAGATGCTCAGAATGCCAAGAAGAACATATCACTGCGAAGCTCTCTGAAAACCCAGAAAGAATCTGCCATTGAATCAACCAACCACGAGCAAGAGCATCCTTCAAAACAAGAAACCCTAATGTTACCTTCCGAGTAGCCTACGGGTCTCTGGAATAGGCCAACGGTCACTGGAAAGATCATGCTCGAGAAGGGGACATTACAGACTTCACATCTAAATATCAATCCTCTGCCCTTTTTTGTTGAAAAAGCAACTTCAAGGCTAAACTTTTTGTATAAGAAAAATGTTTTCTGTTTGGAAATTTATGATAAATGATGGTCTCTTTACAAAATAAAGCCGTAATAAGAAATTAAAATGTTACATCCAATTCTTACTTATACAACCTAAATATGAAGAAGGATATCATTACATTTATAAGCTCAATTCTTATTGCAAAGTCAAACAAAATTATAATGCTTCCTTTTGACTAAAGGTGAAAATATTGTTGCACCCATATGAAATTTTCATATTGTGTCAAGTTTCAAGCTAAAATCTGTTGTTTTCTCAAGTGCAATTCATGGTTCAACCTTATCTAGTTTTTCTTTTTCTTGAATTTGGTTGCCATCTTTGTCATCCTTTTTTGAATATTTATGGGGACATGGAATGAAGCTTTGAAGCTATTCATTATAGTAGACAAAGGAAGTCCTTGGCAAATAAATTTTCAAAGACTGGAGATTGAGCATGCACTTGATATAGGAGAATGAATTTGAGTTTTCAAGTGTTTGATTTTGATAGAAATTATGATCTTAGGATACTAACCATTATATACAAAATATAAAATAAAGAAAATGAGAATCATACAAGCATAGATTATATGCATTACACAAGATATACATGGGGAAAACCCTTTTGGGTAAGAAACCCCATAAAACATCATTTTATTAAAACACTTATAGAAATGGTCTATTCTAACATAGACCGAGCTTGGGTAACACTTCTCCATACTTCCACATGACCAATAATACCTCATGTGCATACTGTTAAAACTCACTATCAATCTCAAAATTCTACACCTCTCAAATAAGAGGGAACCTCCTTAAATATAGGAGAAAGGGTGGCATAATACCTTAAGGCGTATTAGTCACACCTATTCAAAATAATCATTCATAAATAATTAATAGTTATTGGACTATAATTATTTCAAATGGGATATGCTTAATAAAGCATATAATATATAAGGTTTAATAACCTCATATTAGAAAATTATATAAATGTTACGAGGGTATGACCCCTAATAAGTAATAACATTATGTTCACAGATTTGTATTTATTGGGGTGCACTAATATGAAGGGAATAATGTTTTCAGTTTCAAGATTTGAGGCTATGTTATTAGGTGCTAGGTTGAATGCAGGAATTCAAAGGGAAATCTTGAAGTTAGTTCAGTTTCAGTTTGCTACAGTATTGCTGCTATGGTACTGCTACTGTAGTTGCCACTATAGTGTTGCTACAATACTATTCCATACTTGCAGCTATAGTGCTGCAACAATACTATTCCATACTTGCTGCTACAATATTGCTATAGTGCTCTATCATTGCGATAAGTAATTATAACAATATATTGTATTAGCATATGCGTTTTTGCATTTTGATCAAATATAGCGCTATTATTTGATTCTAAATGTTGTTTCCAATAATTTTCTCAATATTCAGTAGTAATTTTTTAGTAGTTTTTATACATTGTTGTTTGCATTAGTAAATTCAAACTCTTCATAGTGAGCAGGATTTGAGGGATTTGATGTTATAGTAGTTGATGAATTCATAATCGCTTGCAAAAAGAAAATTAGTTAGCTCAACATACTCATAGGGGAAGGTAAGGTGTGTGATGATTTTTATGTTGTTTTGGGAGAAACTGATGTAGTTTTGAGTGTCCCATGGTTAGGTTCTCTTGGTGAAAATATTCAAAATTATCAAACTTTGGAGTTTTAGTATATTTTTGAAAGAAGGGGGGTGAAATTTAGGAGAATTCCAAACTAACAACCTAACACATTCACAGCAAAAAGAATGGAAGTTTCTAACCCCAAATGTCTTCTCCCATCAATGTAGACTCTTCAGATGGATTTTCAATTCACATCAGAATAGTGCAGTGGAAACAAGTTAGAGCAAAGCAAATTTTCAAGGAGTTTTTGCCATTTTAGTGCTGCTCAACAATTGAGAATCTACAAGATTGTCAATTGTTACAGCCAATTAACTTTGATTGTTGTTGGATAACATAATAACAACCACATAATAATAAAAAAATATGAAACTTTATTAAAAATTAGATTGCTTGCAACATACTTGAAGATACAATATTTCAAATTTGCAAAACAATGTCAATCCTACAACAACTATCTACAGGAGAGCATGTGCAACTTCACATATTCTGAAAAATCATTTACAAGCATACACAAATCTGCTTATAACTCTTCACAGCAGCAAAAAGCGCCTGCAACACACATTGAATTCCATGAAATTCATCTCTGGACAACAAAGTATTGTTTTGCCTTTCCATACAATCTTCTTTCACCTCTTCATTCTTTTTCCTGCAAAAATCTTCTTTGGCAATCTGGGTGTGGGTTTTTCCTTCCTCCCATAGTCAAACTTCAAATCCCACTTTTTACCATCTGCGAGTGGGTTTTCCTTTTCCTGGTAAGAGCCTTCAATTGCATTTCAAAAATTGCCTTCTCACTTCTTAATCCATTCTCCCCACTCCCTCAACACTTGCCTTTTCATTTTCTCAACAAGGCATTTTCAAAATTCAAGAAAAGAAGTTACAAATTGCATTAAATGCCACTCACAGGCCTGGGCGTGGGACTTTGGCTTTTTGGCAAATCAACTAGATGCCCTAGGTTTTCCTCTTCCCCAAGACCAATAACTTCAAGAAGCTCTCCAAAAGTGAAAGTGAGAAATAAATCAA
This sequence comes from Sequoia sempervirens, assembly GCA_007258455.2. Classification (NCBI taxonomy): domain Eukaryota; kingdom Viridiplantae; phylum Streptophyta; class Pinopsida; order Cupressales; family Cupressaceae; genus Sequoia; species Sequoia sempervirens. Next base: position 98,116 of record VDFB02356617.1, on the reverse strand, counting down.
GCATAATAGAAATGAGCTTTGAAAACCTTTTTTATATCCTTCACTTAAATTTCTCACTCACAATAAAATAAAGTGACTTTATTAAGTTACCTTTTAATTTATCTCCAAAAGTCACTTTATAACATATTTAATTAATTATTTAACATTACCTTTTTAAATGTACTTTTCCCGCCAAGTAATATTAAAAAATTAAATTAATTAATTCCTTTTTCCCGACTTTAGCCTATGGGAATTAAATAGGCTAAAATGTCCTCCTGGGTGATCATTGAGAAGGGGACATTACAGTCCTCCCTTCCCGAGATTGCTTGCCCTTAAACAACTATAAATTGGGATGCTGTAGTATTTGTTCTCCCTCCCAAGTTGCGTCGTCGACTGACAAATCTCTCCATCTGATCAAATACTCCTTTATCACCTTGTTTCTCAATCTCCTCTCTCAAGTGTCAATAATCTCCTCAGGAACGAGAACCAAATGACCCGCCTCATCCAATGGGGACAACTTAGTTGATGAAGTAACCTCCTACCCCAGTGCCTTCTTAAGGCATGGAACATGAAAGACATTGTGAATTTTACTTATTCTCGAGCAACTCCAACTGATAGGCTACTTCCCCCACTCTCTTGGTAATCCTGTAGTGGCCATAGAATCTTGGCTTCAATTTCTTTGTACCACTTCTCTTTAGCAAAGACTACCTGTAGGGCTGCAATCGTAGGAAAACCAAATCTCCCACCTCAAAACTGCACTGAACCCTGTGCCTGTTTGCATAGATCTTCTACCGATTTTGTGCCACCTGTAAGTTCTCCTTAAGAGCCTTGAGAATATCTTGGCTCTCCTGTATCCAATCCTTGGCTTTGGGAGCCTTGCTACCCCCAAAAGCCAAATTTAGAAATGATGGTGCATCATATCCATATAAGGGTGTCATACCAATCGACATGTGGTAAGTGGTGTTGTAGTAGTTCTCTCCCAAATGCAACCACTTAATCCACACCTTTTGCTGTCTCAAGACATAATTATGTAGGTACCCCTCAACCCACTTATTTACTATCTCAGCTTAGCCATTTGTCTAAGAGTGGTAACTTGTATTCAGAGTCAACTCAGTACCTACCAATCTAAAGAGCTCTTGCCAAAAAGCACTAAGGAACCTACTGTCATTGTCACTGACTATGAACTTTGGCAACTCGTGGAGTTTGAAAACCTCTCTGAAGAAGAACTCTGCCACCTGCTGTACCTTGTACTTCGAAGAAATAGCAAAGAAGTGAGCGAATTTCGTCAACCAATCTACCCCAACATAGATGTAGTCCTTGCCATGAACCTTGGGTAGACCTGTAATGAAATCCTTAGATATGCTGTCCCACTTCTGCTTGAGAATTGGTAATGGCTGCAACAACCTAGTCGAATGGGTATGCTCTAACTTATTCTGCTGACAAGTCACACACTCCCTTACATACTGTAATACATCATCCTTGAGGCCCTTCCAAGAGAACCTCTCTCTAACTTGTCAGTATGTTTTAAAATACCCCTAATGCCCTGCCAATGGAGTGTCATGTGAAGCTCTCATAATTTTCTCCTTGAGCTTGGATTCTAGCACTAAATAAATGTTGTCCTTGTAGAAAATGATATCATCCACTACCTTGTAATGATCATCCTGGACCTGCCCATTCATCAACTTACAAGCAAACTTGTTCTTAGAGTACTCCACCAAAAGATGAGATTTCCAATCTGTTGAAATCTCTATAAGAGAGCATGTTGCTGGTTTCGTGGAGAGGGCATTTGCAACTATGTTCTTCTTGCCCTTCACATACACTATATCAAAGTCATAGGTGTGTATTTTGCTGACCCAATTCTGCCACCTCTTGTTTAAATCCTTCTGCTCCAAGAAATACTTAAGGCTATTGTGGTCGGGCGTCACCACAAATCTCCTGCCAACTAGGTACTTGCTGAATTTTGCCAAGGAATGCATAATAGCGAGCATCTCCTATCATAAAATAGAGTATAATCTCTTAGGCCCCCTCAACTTACGACTCTCAAACACAATCGGATGCCTGTTCTACATCAACATTGCTCCTATGCTCTCACCCAATGCATCACACTCCAAAATGAATGGCTATGCAAAATCTAGAAGTGCCAGTACAAGATAACTGTTCATCACCTCCTTGAGCTTATCAAAAGCGCTTTGTGCCTCCTTTGACCACCTGAAAGCACCCTTCTTTGTAAGATCTGTGAATGGTGCACCTAGCTGTGAGAACCCCTTGATGAAGCGCCTGTAGTAACTGCATAGGCCAAAGAAACCGCAAAACTCAATAAGGGACTTAAGTGGTGGCCAATCAAGCATTGCTTGTATCTTCTCCTGATGAACTTGTACACCCTGTGCATTGATCACATGACCTAGGTATAAAATATCCTTCATGCCAAACTCACACTTCGATGTCTTAGCATAAAGAGACTGATCATCCATGATGCCTAATTCCTCATTTAGCTATCTCAAGTGGTCATCCCACGTCAAACTGTATATGAGAAGATCATCAAAGAACGCTAGCAAATACTTACGCAACTGCTTGTTGAAAATATGATTCATGCAGGACGTAAAAGTAGCAGGTGCATTAGTCAAACCGAAAGGCATAACTAAGAAATCGTAGTGCTTGTAATGACACCTAAAGGCTGTTTTTTGTATGTCCTGCTTGCGGAATCTAATTTGATGGTACCATGAGCGAAGATCAATCTTCGAGAAATACACTGCCCCATGCAACTCATCGAGTAGCTCATCGATCTTGGGTATAGGGTACATGTTCTTAATCGTTTTCTTGTTCAAAGCCTGATAATCTATACACATCCTCATTGTCCCATTCTTCTCCACTAGAACTATTGAAGAAGCAAATGGGTTGGAGCTAGGTCTGATGTGTCCCATATCTAGCAACTCCTTAATCGCCTTCTCAATCTCATCCTTAAATTTCTTAGGATGTCTATAGGGAGTGGTTATGATGGGCTTAGCTCCCTCCTCCAACTCAATGGTGTGCTCAAAACCCCTATCAAGTGGTCTTCTTGGAGGAATCTCCCCAAAAACTATGTCGTTTTTACCTAGTAATGACTGGATATCCACATGGTAAGGTTGGCTACTATCAAGAGTCTCCTTAGATGTAATCAAACACTCAGCTGCCCATGCAACATCCCCATGTCTGAAAATGCTCTCCATCCACTTAGCTGACACTATCTTCGAAGAACCATTAGCCATACCCCCGAGTACAACCTTTTTCTCATCTGCTGCCCTGAACTTGAGCTCCATGGTTTGGAAGTTTTGTGAATACTTCCCAATGAATGAAGCCACTATATACCCAGAATAACATTTGTGTCATCTAGGTCAACCACATAGAAATCATCTGTGACAGTGTAGTTACCGAAAGTAAAACCCAGTCGAGGAATCCTCTGTATACAAGTCATGCTGAACCCATCTGCAACCATCACATTGAATCCCTCAAAATCCTCTATAGGTATACCCCTTTTGGTCACTAGGGCTAAATCAATGAAATTGTGGGTGGCCCTGCTATCAATCAACATAGTAACATGTTGCCCTTGTAATACTTCCCTAACTCTGAAGGAATTGAATCTGGGAGTACTTGAGATGGTTGCAATAGCACCACTCTTAGTTTCCACCTGTGGCTGCTCATCCTCTGAATTGCTATCATCACTGCCCTATACTTGTTCTGCCTCTCCATCATCCTCGCTATTTGAAACAACGTCAATGTAATGTACCTTCCCCTTACCCATGCATCTGTGTCCAGGCTCCCAAGGCTCCTTACAGTTGAAACAAAGCTTCTTTCTCCTCAATTCCCTACGAGCCTCGTCATCTAACTTGTCCTTCTTGGGCCACTCCTTCTGAAAGGGCTTTTTGTCATTGTTGTTTTGAGGTATGGAAGGTTTAGATGAAAATTTATTCTTAGGCACTGAATGTTCCATGTCATGTGCCTGTAAGATAGCATCCTGAAGTGACTCTGGTTTGAAAGCCTTGATCCAACCACGTAATGGCTCGGGTAGACCCTCAATGAAAAGCATGATCAACCTGTGCTCCGACACTTCTGAAACCATAATTGAGTGTCTCTGGAACTCAAAAATATATGCATCCACTATACCACTCTGCTTGAGTTGTGCCAACTCCCTGAAGTGCAATTTTGGGTCCTTTTGATCAAACCTGTCCATCAACTTCTAAGTGAAGTCCAAATAGATGTGATGCTAGCATGACCCAAGGTGACTAATCCATGGTACCACCACTCGTGGGACTCACCCTCCAAATGTAATGTAGCGTACATGAAAGCTTTTGGCTCCAACATAGGGTTGAGTTGGAAATAGGTGTCCAAATTATGAACCCAAGATCTAGCTGTGCATTTACTAGAGCCATCGAATGAGGGAATAAATAGTTTGCCAACCTTATGTTGCAAATCCTGATTCTGAGGGCCCCAATTATGATCTCTTGGCCTATTTTTGTATTTTATGGCACAAAAATCCTGCAAGGTCATGGCTGCATGAAACTCATCTCCAAGGGATTGATATTCCCTCAAATAGTTTGTGAATCCTTCACCCTATGCTTTCTGTCCTTGATTACCAGCTGGTTGTCCACCTAAAAACTGAGGCATGAAGAGTCTAGGAGTCACCCTACTCGTGTCCTAGTGTGACTCTTAGTGGGTATGTGCGTATTACTCCCTTCTCCATTGTTTCCATCATGTCCATTACCCCCATTACGACCATTAGTACCTCCTATACCATTATTACCAGCATTGTTCCAAGCAGCCATCAACTAAGTGAGGAGCTGGACTGCCTGTTGTTGATGCCTAGTAAGGTCATTTAGGATCTGCAATGTACTACCCTCAGGTGGTTCACACCTATCACCCATATTTTCTTCTTTTGAAGATTCTAAATCAAAGAAATCCACTGCTTCCTCTCTTTCCCTTCTTCTCTTGTAGGTTATGGAGGCCTGATCTTCCGAATTCATAAATATTCATGCAACTGAAATCAACTAAGCACCCCAAACACATAGGCTGGCAGAAAGACCAGCTCTAATACCACTGTAAAATACCCTTCCCAAATGTATGTAATTTTTCCGATTGTTTTCAGGTTGATAGGTGTGCCATTTTATCAAGCTTATTTCATGACAATGCATATATTATGACTCAAAGATAAACATAAGGAGCATATTTAAATTTGGCAATCAACTTGTAGATCAATTCTTTCACATTTGATTGATATACAAAGGTATTTATTTGCTGATAACAAATATAGTCTCATTCAAACCTAAACTGAGTGCTAGATAAGACTGATATACAAGAGATATTTTCAAAAATAATCAATAGATATATGCATGCTTAGATAAGGCAGTAACAGTGGACAGATTACAAATATGTGCACTCAGAAACTCACTACAGCAGATCAGTCTTATGCTTTTTTGATTGACTGAGCTGTAATAAACATTATGGAATCACCTAAAACATGACAAAACTTTACAGAATGCGGAAATACATTACAATATAACAAAAACTAAAAGAAAATTATTTACAAATATTTACTTCACCTACGAAGGGATGAAGTGCTTTTGATATTGTCCGCTGCATGGCAGCAGGAAGAGCCTTCCATTGATGCTGTTTCTGCTTGAAAGGATTTACTTCTCTTCTGATGGGTATTGCAGGAGACAATCCCTCTGGGATGAAGATTCTCAGGTTTTCATATATCCAAGCAAAGGTACTTTGACAGAAGTCAGAATATGATGCAAATGGGAAAGCTGATACCCTTGAGGCATTAGTTCTGTTGTTGTCCATCCTTGGGATATTGAATTCTTCAAACCAGTCGATCGAGTTCCAAACTCGATTTCTATAATGCTGTAGGTGATCTTTTTTGACCTGAAAATATCCTTTGACTGGCTCATTGATTAGCTCTACATCACCTTTAACACATAGGAGTTTGATTCCCATGTCTTCGGTATTTTTGAGGCCTAACTGTAATGTCCCCATTTTCGTGAGCATTAGAGTTCGCAAGGATTAGCCTATCATTTGACCCTCATAGGCTAACAGTTATGGATAGGGGGTCTTCTGTGGTAGTTACCCGATGATTTGGGACATTACGCCTCAGTTGGATTCAGGTTTTGGCCTTTGCACAAGTTATTTGACTCAGCTTGGCACACTTACTATTTATAGTAAATCAGCTATTAGGAGTTGCAATTTTTGGCAGGGTGTCAGATCGTTCAATATTTGGCAGATATGACCTTGGTTTCAGTTGACATGGCCAGTTGACGGATATTTAAGGAGATATTAATATTAAATGTGTCATTAATGATTTTAATTAAAAAAGGTTTATAATATAAAGTTATAATATGACTTTATATTAAAAGGGTTATAATATAAAGTTATAAATTAACTTTATATTCGAATGGGGCCAATGACACATTAAAAGTGTATTTAATGTTATTAAATGATTATGTGCACATAAACCAAGGTTATTTGAAGGTATTAAATGCAAGATGAATATTATAATATTTAAATGATTTTAAAAGCCAAAATGGGTTGATTTTCTCAAGGAGGCTATAAAAGCTTTCAAAGGGCAAAAAGAATTCATTATGATATGGTTATTCAACTTTGTCTTTTATTGAGAGCTTTGGAGTTTGTGAGAAACAAGGGTTTCTGCAGATTACCAGCCATTGGAGAACGAAAACTCTTCGATGTGCAGCATTCTGAGGTTGTGAGAGATCCGCTGAAGTTTGCTAGTTGGAGTGGCTTCATTCAGGAGTCATACTTGAGCGTATTGTTGAAGAAATACAAGCATTCCAAGGGTTTCATGATTATCTATTTGCAAATCAGAAATTTAAGAGTTATTCATTTGCACAACAAAATTGGTGTTGGCTGGTACAGTACGTGCTACGGTACGCGCTACAGTATTAAGGGTTTTTAATTGAAGAATTTTCTGATTTTCTTCAAGGGTTTGTTCCAGATTTGTGTGAGAGCCTTTAAATCATCTGTTGGCGTTTAAATTTGCACCTCTGGAATGCGTATTTGAAACGGACAGCTATGCACAATAAAACTGCTCTTCAAATTAGGAGGGGAAGCTCCCTCTTGCTGATGGTGTTGAAAGAAAGTAAACTAAAAACTAAGTTGCCTATCTTTTTGATCAGCTAGAGCACAAGGTTTATTAAACACAAACGCCGCAGCTGAGATTTTCTGTTTTAAGAACTTCAACTATGACTAACTTAAGCTAAAGACGTTTCTAACTTCTCAAGTAATATGCAGAGCAAGAGAAACTAGAAATGAACAAGGTTGATTCTCTGACAAAGTGCTTCAATAAACTCTTTTCCAACAAACATCTACACACTTCAATGTAAGCTGAAATTAAGATCATAAAAGCATAACATAAATAACGGAAATCTAAGACGCTATACCAAGGCAAAGGAGGCTCATGATTTTATTTCTCAAACTTCTGGAACAAAGATTATCCTAACACATGCACGGAACAAGAACTTGCAGCTAAAGAGGCTTGCAAACTCATTCTTACACAAAGAGAATAGCAATTACAATAACTCCTTGTTGGCTAAAAGAGACTCAATAATTCGCTATCATAAAACAATTGAACAACATTTGAATAACAAATAGAAGGCACAATAGGCTCAGCGTTTTGTTATCACTAGCATGGTTAAAGAAAACTAATGAGCAAAGGCTCTTATTTATAGGCAAGCAAAGGAGTAGGGAACCCTAAAATCTCCTTGCTTTCACAATCTAGGGCTTGCTCAGCAAGCAAGCTTTATTTCTAAATCTAGAAAGAAGATAACATCTAACACCTAAGAAAGCAGGAAAAGCGGGAAACACCAACTATTACATTTATCTTCTTTCTCTTCTTCAACGAATGGATAAGAATTGCTCCAAGAATAGAAAGAAAGCGGAAAGAAAGCTGCTTTAAATCTCTATGATATCTGCTAAAAAGTAGGAAATTGTGTCCCGGTTCGGTGCATCTATCCCATCAATAGCAAAGTTGCGTTTTTCTAAGATATCCTCTCCATCTGCAATTGATCCTAGGAAATCTTCGACCTCATTGGCCGCCTTCTCAAACTTTGTTGACATCCTCAAAATATGACTTATCCTCCTGCCAATTGTATTGCTGCTATCACAGTTACGAACAACATTCTGAAATTGAGTTTGCACTTCATCAAGCCCGACGTAGGAACCATCTTCAAGACTGTATCGAGAAGGAATCTCTGTGACAAACTCACTGATGAAAAGAAGAGCTTCAATCACCCTTTGTCTGTAGGCAATAAACTCCTCGGATATCCTTTCATAGGTTTTAACTTTGAAAACATGACGCTCTCTCCAAGCAAGGATCTGCCTCTTGTGTTCTTTTGAAACTGTTGAACCATAGGCTGTATCTAAATCAGCAATGATGATTTCATGCCTTGGTTTTACTTCAGCCATTGATTGTTCAAACCCTTGGATACCTTGACGTCGCTCATGAGCGTTTTCTCTCAACTGAAACATCTGTGCCAAGATCTCCTTTCCTCTGATAATGAAACTCTCGATCCACTCTTGAGTTTCTTTCCCACAAATAACCAACTGTCTCAACTGATGATAATCAGTTGGTGTATCTAAAACCTGTGGCAGCAACTGAGTAGCCTGTGAAGGACCATGGACAAGGTTAGAAATATAAAGCCTGAGCTATTGCATTTCAGCCTTGAGGGCTGCCTTGTCTTCTCCATCCTTGAGCACTCTTTCCTGAAGGCTTTCAGACACAACTCTGAATAGACTGACATCTGCATGTCTGGTGTTTTTACCAAGGTTAGCCTTAACCATCACGAAGTCCTCCATATCCACTTCATCTTTGTTCTTATGTTCAGGAGGTAAGGCAGTCTCCATGATCACTTCACCATCAGGATTCCTTTCATAGTGAACTTGTTTCTTTACTTTCTTCTTAGGAGGTTCCTGATAGATGTTATCAAGGTCATCAAAATTCACTTGATATGAAGGCCTTTTCCTTACCCTTCCCAAAGAGTTCTCGAGCCAAGACACGGTAGTATCTTTACTAACTTCCTTAGGAGGTACAATTGCAATTTCTTCATCATCTTCAATATCAAGGTCAATGTGGATTGGTGAAGACCCTATCAGTGGTATGGAGTCATGTGCTAAGGGCGCTTCTTCTGTCTCCTTCTGAAGTATAGGTCTTCTGGAGGAGCGTCTGCTTCAATAGTTGATGGCTCCTGTATGACTATGCCTGAGAAGTCTAACCTCCTTCTTACATTTTTGGTTGACCTGCTCCCCTTCACAGCATCTTGAGATTGACTTACACCTTTCCCTTTTGATTGTGCTCTAGAAGAGGAGGGAAGTGACGGCTGTACTCTTGGCGGCTTTGCTGCTGGTATGGATTTCTTCCTTTTAAGCACTAGGAAGACCTTGCTATGTTTGAGGACTTGGCTTGTCCTTTCTTTGACTGAGAGGGATTTCTTATTAGCTTAGTTGACTTGAGGAAGGGACTAATCTTCAGTTCCCTTTCGGGCATACATCGGGAGTAACACATCCTCGTCATCATCTGACAATCCTTCGATATCCTCTGAAAGGCAGTCTTTCATTTGGTGAAGAGTGAGCCTGCTGTAACTACACCTTCGCACCTCGAACTCATTTGTACAATTAGCCCAAAAAACTTCGAGGGCGGATATATGAGCTTAGTTTTTCTCAAGTTGGCCAGCATAGACACCATGAGGATCATATGATCGTCTCTCGCTGTAAGGCTTGAGGCCGAGTTTGTCTAACTCATCTCCCATGGTTTTAGCATCTGCTACTGTCCTGCATGTATAGATTCCCAGTCCCAATGGAAAATTGAGAGCAGGTTTCTTTCTATTCCTCAAGAATGTGTGGACATCGTGTGCCTGCCTTAAGAACTCCATGAAGGCAACTTCGTCTGATGGGTACCTTGGTAGCATGAGCGGGGCACCTGAATAGCCATAGACTCTGAGATAGGTGAAAGTAGGAAATTGTATGAACCAATCTGCCCACTCCATCATCGCTGCCTTGGCAATTGAAGAGAAACAGACGTGCAATTCATTGTTCAGGTCCTGCACCGTGTACATCAGAAAAGCCTCGTTCACCCTCTTGTAGTGATGCAGTGACTTCGTGAATTCCAACTGAGGATAGTAGTTGTAGATATGCTGTACGCTCAATGATCCCTCAGTGTTCAACCCTCTGAATTGACCTTGATAGGCCACTAGGTAGACTAGGTAAGAAACCATATGGAACTCGTGAAACTAGAAGTATTCTATTATCTGCTGATGTAGGATGTCACTGATCAAGGTGGGCCAATCATAGAACTCAGTCTTCTTCATGATGTGGGGTATGGCGTAGAACATCCAAGGCTGAAACTTGGTAGCATCCTCTGATCCAGTTACCCTGTTGAGCAAGGTGATTATGATAGCTTTCTCATCTTTGAACTTGACTCGCCCGACGTTCTTAAGAAAAGTCTTATGCTTTTCCTTCATCCACCTTTGTGCAATCTTCTTACTGTACTTGTCCTTGTGCATTTCCCATATCCTCTCACATTCACCCTTTGAGATAGTGACACTTTCAGGCCAAGGGGGAATGGAAAAACACTTCCCGATCATATCAGGCTTCAAACTGCAAATCAATCTGCCATCAACTGACTGAATCTCCCTTGTAGCCGGGTTGTAATGCTTGATGCAAGTGATTACGAACTCGAGACTCTGAACTGATATACGAATAGACGCTGCTGTGAGGAGTCCAAAATGTCCCAGGTTTTTGATTGAAGTGTTGCTTACACTCTCCAAAGCGTGTAGATCAAACATCGGCTTAATGTGATGCAAGTCCGTCTCAGCTGTTTTGATGTAATCATGATAGAGAGCTGATTCATTCTTGAAAACATTGGGAGTGTACTCCATTTTGGAAACCTTGAAAAATGACTGTAAACTCGCCTAGGTTCAGACAAGTTTTGAGCAACTTACTATTTTTAGAAAGCTGATTTTTCTTCCTCCAATGGAAAAATTTTTGAAATTTTTTCTGAGATATGGGTTTTGCTCAGAATTTCGTTGCAGGACAACCCAGATCATCCATTTTTGAAAATTTTGAATTTAGACTGAAAAAGCAGCAAACCCTAATTTCTTCAATTTTTCACAAAAAAAGTTGGCACCTGGGTTTTGTTCAGAATGCAATTAGAAATGGACCTAGTTGATCAAATTTGAAAAACACTGATGGTTGATCGAAAAAGCAGCCAACCCTAGGATTTGGAATTTTCTTTAAAAAAAGCTGTGATATGGGTTTTCTTCAGAAGACTGATTTGAGAGGACCCAAATGATCAAAAATTGAATGTACTGAGGATTTCACTGACATGCAAAGCAAAAAGCAGCTGCTGCAACTTGATGAAGTTCTCAAAAAATTCTTCAGAAAAATGAGATAATAAGACCCAGATGGCTGAAAATTTGAAAATATTGGCCTTCTTCTTGAAAAATTTGATTTTCTGGATGAAAAAAAGTTTGAAAAAGCAAGGCCTTGTGCTGCTGGTCTGAAAAATTTGATGAAGAATTAGCAAAGTTGAGTTCTTGAATCATGAAAAATTCTTCAAACTTGCTGCTCCAACTTTCTCCTTTGAGTGCTACCTGCAAAAATAATGAAAATTACATTGAAGAGAGGTGTTCGATAGACTTAGGGTTTGAATTAGGTTTGCTTTCTTCTGCTTTTATCTTCAAAACCCTAAAATTGGCCTATTCAATGAACTTGGACGTCCTCATCCTCTTGCAATTTTGAAATTTTTTGAAAATTTTGAAAATTTTACTAATGCATGGGAAGTTGGGCGCCCTTCTTGGCTAGGGGTGCCCACTTCAAGCAGTGTTAGTCATTTTTTTGATATTTTCAACTTTACACAACTTTAACCCCCTACTTTGACCTCGATTTCCGGTTTGCAGACTAATTTGATGAGCGAGCTGAATGATTCATCGCGGAGCCTGACCTGTTCTGAGAAGATTGTTTTGGAGGCATCTCTGGCAGAAAACTTCGTTTGATCCTTCAAAATCATCAGTGCACAACCTCTCTAGGGGTGCCCATCCTTCACAGACTTAGAATATTTTTTTAATTTCTTCATTAACTCCTCTTCTACAAATGATCTTGTTGAATCTGGTGATCCGGGCATCGGATTGACTGATGGTTATACTCATTGCGAAGCTGAGGAGATATTAAGAGGGGTCTCCTGGGAGAAACTTCATCAAACAATTGAGTTTGGGCCTTCAAAAGCTTGGGCGCCCCTGGCAAGTTGGGGCGCCCAAACTCACCAGAGTTAGAATATTTTTCACTTTCTCATGTTTGCTTTTGAATCTCAATTCTTAGCTCTCATCAAACCCTATGTTCAACTTCTCGTATCTGGCGACTGCAAACTCCGATTGACGTGTTGAATATTTCGTTGGAGAGCCTAATCAACTTTGAAGAAATCACGTTCGAGCTATATCTTCCAACTCATCTGCTTAGGCCCTTGAAAACTTGGGCGCCTCTTCTCTCCTGGAGTGCTCATTTGCTCCATACTTAACCATTTTTCATTTGATTTTCATCTTCAAGTTCAAACCTGTAAACTTCCCTGATTGTATCGTGTAAATTTTTGCAGCTGTTTGATGGAATAGATTTGTTTGTCCCAATTATTGATTCACACATACAACTATTGACATACAACAAATGTAATACACAAGGGCTCATGCAATACACAGGCTGCAAACAGACTAACTGGGTAGCAGCAACAGTAAGCTGAAATAATTATTTTCTTAGTGTAAGTCTGACTGAAATTCATTACAGTAGTTCACATGATAGCTTGCTACAGTACCTAGTAGTTACCTTGATATCTTGGACAAAGACTCACAATGATAGAATGACCCATATGCAGCAATATTATTAAGTCTGTAATCGAGCATAGGAAACACATTTTTTAGTGCATTCAAGTTTATGATGGTGACTTAGGTTGCTGCAATAAACTTAAGACATCAACATGACCCAGGCGTGTATTTGTGTTACACCCCGATTGTATAGCTACTACTGCATAGGAAGTACATTGTAAATGTTTGAATCTTTCTGTTGAATAAATTAAATTGTTCTTGTGATCATTTGAAAGTGTCTTAATGATTGTCTCATTATCTGATACTCCTATTGATGTAATTCTTGAATGAAATTAGCATATTGAGTTATGGAATAATGTTGTTCTAACTTTCTACGATGCTTTATGTATATTACCTTGGTTTTTGAGCAAATGACTTCCGTTGGCATGTCATGATGTGCAGGAAACAGGTTCGTACCTCCAGGCAGAGGAGAGATATCACTCGGGGAAGAACTTGGTCGGGTAAACAGTAATGGATACCAAATGGACATACACACACAAACCATAGAACTGAGTAAGCTAAGTCATTGTTCTGGTTAAAGGTAAGTCATCCATAGGCTTGTCTAGTATCATTAGGAGTCGTGTCTTCTTCTGAATGTGTAAATAAGTGATGCTTGCCAGTATAATCTTATGGGTAATATTTCTTGTTAGAGGTGGATATGTGTATTTGTATATATATACATATGAATACGATATGTACAAGTACCCATAAGTACATTCATGTCGATACAACGTATTGAGCAGAAGGATATGCCATACGTGTGCGTCGATATAAGTGTATTTATGAATACTTATACGTAAAGTATATAAATAATTATATATACAAGTATACGTACCCGCAACTAACGTGATGAGTGAATATATATATATGATAACGGTATATTGCCTCGGAATTTATACATACACATATATATACATATACGTGGTTACATATAGTATTGACTAGCTTACAGTATATAGACGTATAATGTAGATGTATATATATGTATAGGTATAAAGAAGTATATTTATATATTTAATATTATATTAAAATATAAATATAATATAGTTTTTATAAAGTATACAATATTATTTAAATTACTAATTTAAATAATTATACAAATTAAAAACTATATTATATAAATATTTTAATAGAATAAAATATATATAAATATATTTAAATAAAAGTTTTGAAAATCAAGATGAAATGTAAATTAACATTTTATTAAAAATACTTCATAGAGAAATGAGACTAAATTTGAAGCAAAGTTAAAATTTATAAAGGTATACAAAATATTATTTAAATTACTAATTTAAATAATTATACAAATTAAAAACTATATTATATAAATATTTTAATAGAATAAAATATATATAAATATATTTAAATAAAAGTTTTGAAAATCAAGATGAAATGTAAATTAACATTTTATTAAAAATACTTCATAGAGAAATGAGACTAAATTTGAAGACAAAGAATTAAAATGTTAAACTGAAAATAACGATTTTCGAAATACTTCTATGAATCGAATTTTCGGACTTCAAATTTATACTTCAAACATTACCAAATGCGTCATAGTGGTATGTTGAACTTTATTAAAATTTTAAAGAGTTAAAAATTCGAAATATATACATATGAATACGATATGTACAAGTACCCATAAGTACATTCATGTCGATACAACGTATTGAGCAGAAGGATATGCCATACGTGTGCGTCGATATAAGTGTATTTATGAATACTTATACGTAAAGTATATAAATAATTATATATACAAGTATACGTACCCGCAACTAACGTGATGAGTGAATATATATATATGATAACGGTATATTGCCTCGGAATTTATACATACACATATATATACATATACGTGGTTACATATAGTATTGACTAGCTTACAGTATATAGACGTATAATGTAGATGTATATATATGTATAGGTATAAAGAAGTATATTTATATATTTAATATTATATTAAAATATAAATATAATATAGTTTTTATAAAGGTATACAATATTATTTAAATTACTAATTTAAATAATTATACAAATTAAAAACTATATTATATAAATATTTTAATAGAATAAAATATATATAAATATATTTAAATAAAAGTTTTGAAAATCAAGATGAAATGTAAATTAACATTTTATTAAAAATACTTCATAGAGAAATGAGACTAAATTTGAAGCAAAGAATTAAAATGTTAAACTGAAAATAACGATTTTCGAAATACTTCTATGAATCGAATTTTCGGACTTCAAATTTATACTTCAAACATTACCAAATGCGTCATAGTGGTATGTTGAACTTTATTAAAATTTTAAAGAGTTAAAAATTCGAAATATATACATATGAATACGATATGTACAAGTACCCATAAGTACATTCATGTCGATACAACGTATTGAGCAGAAGGATATGCCATACGTGTGCGTCGATATAAGTGTATTTATGAATACTTATCGTAAAGTATATAAATAATTATATATACAAGTATACGTACCCGCAACTAACGTGATGAGTGAATATATATATATGATAACGGTATATTGCCTCGGAATTTATACATACACATATATATACATATACATGGTTACATATAGTATTGACTGGCTCACAATATAGACGTATAATGTAGATGTATATATATGTATAGGTATAAAGAAGTATATTTATATATTTAATATTATATTAAAATATAAATATAATATAGTTTTTATAAAGGTATACGATATTATTTAAATTACTAATTTAAATAATTATACAAATTAAAAACTATATTATATAAATATTTTAATAGAATAAAATATATATAAATATATTTAAATAAAAGTTTTGAAAATCAAGATGAAATGTAAATTAACATTTTATTAAAAATACTTCATAGAGAAATGAGACTAAATTTGAAGCAAAGAATTAAAATGTTAAACTGAAAATAACGATTTTCGAAATACTTCTATGAATCGAATTTTCGGACTTCAAATTTATACTTCAAACATTACCAAATGCGTCATAGTGGTATGTTGAACTTTATTAAAATTTTAAAGAGTTAAAAATTCGAAATAAAGAGCTTAGCCGTAAAAATGGCAGAGGAAAAGAAAAACGCGCAGGAAATTCGCGCGAATAGGGCCAGGCGTCTGAAAATGGCCGACTGAACTCTTGCTTGGCAAACAAAACGAAATGTGTACGCCATTGGAGCTAAGAAAAAGTCTTATAGTAAACTTGTCATTTAACCTAGCAGTAAAAACGCGCTTGAATCAAGAGCTGTCACGATTTTAAAAACTAAGCAAATTCGAATTTGATTAAAACGTCAATGCTGTCAATAAGGGAGGTCGAAACCCTTGCCATTATGCAACATGTTTTTACTTTGAATCATTCCAAATCTTGCTGGCAGTACTGGCGCCATAGAAAGAGGAAACAGTTCAAAAGGCAACCCTATAAATACCTGCGAATGTCATTCATAATTCTCACGAATTCACAATCAAGATTTTGTTATATTGTTTAGAGCATTCTGCAACTAAGAGAGAGTTCGCCATTAGTAAGAAAGTTATTAAGTTTATTCTGTTAAGAAATCTATCTGGTTGAATTGAGAGAAGTAATCTCTGAGTAGAGATCAGTAGTAAGGAATTGCCAGATCGCTGTGCTGAGTACTTGTTACAAAATCAGCTGAAAGTCATCTGGGTGAAGGCAAGAGAAGGAGTTACCCTTCCAAACATCTGGAAAGCTTTATCAGGCATGCTAATTCCTGCTTTTACATATTTTCTAATATTCTAGTAATCTGATAAAATTCTGAATTATATTCATGACTGAAAAGAAAAATGTTTGAATAACTGGTTTACTTGGGATTGAATAAGAAAGAAGAAAAGTTTCTTAACATATGTTAAGTTGTGAAATAAAATGTTTCATGTATGTAGTCTTTTCTTGGTTTTTGTTTTTGGTGTACGGTTTACATTAGATAATAAAAAGTAAACTGCATAGTATATAATGGCTCCATATATAGAGCATATGCTTGTAAATAAGTTACTAGTTACTAGGATTGAATCGAGAACATTTACGAGTTATATGTTACAACTAGATACTAAATAACTTAGTCAAGTTATTGTATCCCTAGGATGAGAATATCCTAAATAAAGGCGTTAGTTGTAAGATCTTGTTAAAATGTTCGTCATTCCAATAGTTAGATTGTTGTAGGAAGTCTAGGGTACGGACTACCCCGATAGACCAACCTACGCGTAGAATAAGATAGCCTCAAGTCAAGTTGAACCTGGCTAGTGAATGTGACATATGACTTATGTTCTTCATTGAATGTAAACACTTTGGCCAAAGTACTGTAAGGAACCATTTAGTTGTAGTACTACACTGTCAGTTCACCGTGGTCCCGAAATACATCCTAGTTTGAGAATTGCCGATTGCACGAAAGCTAGCTTTGTAGGATCACAGCACTATGTCCAGTTGGTAGTCGTTAAAGGTTACCCAACCAATCTCTTCTTCGAAGGGAGGGCCGTTCATTGCAAAATGATCGTGCGGGGGACCGCATTATAAGTCTGTGGTTGGCGGAAAAGCGCCCGAGTGATGTTTCTCCTCCTCAGTACCCGACCGATGATCCGAGACTTGACAGGACGAACTCCTGGACCTTCTTACTTCTATTGGTGTCAAAGGCCTACGGGGTATGTATGTATATTTCTCTTCTTTCTTTGTAATTTCTTTTGGAATGAAATAGTTAAAAGTTGCAAAAGATGTATCTTGTTCATGTTTTTGAAAGGAAGAATTTTATCATTATGGTATTGTTCTTATTTTTGTGACTGAATTTTAAGGTTTTAAATTTATCGTACAAGTGTGTTCGTTACAATTTGAGCAGAAATACATTATAAAATACTAATTTCTGAGTTTAGGATGGTGAGATTTACAATACTAATTTCTGAGTTTATGATGTTCAGATTTACATACAATCATTCCCAGAAATTACCAGCAGCTCAAAGACTTCTTACGTGGCAGTCCCAAGGACTTTCTAACACACAAGCTACTAGATATAAAGTGTAAATAACTCAGACCTGGTTACAATTCGTTTTCAGCCTGTAGGTGAAGAAGTCATCTTCAGCATGGCCCAAAATTCATGTTCAACATCAGGAATGTCTTCTAGGATGATCGCCCCTTCTAAAAAGTGTGACACCCTGCTTTAACTCTTCCAGACGCCCTCCTTAAGACCTCTCTCCAATAGCCACGTCCTGCTGTGAGAGTAAGGAAGTCGTTTTCTTCCTTTTGCAAACACGTTTTTCTCAGCTTGCCCATAAATCTGATAAACAACCCTTTCTCCTAACTCTCATACCTGTAAATGAAATGCCTATGGCTTATTCCTAAAGCCACGCCCTCAAAGGAATGTGTAATGCCCTGAAATCACACCTGTGAAGCAGCCAAAAACTCACTGAAAGGATAATCACGAAAATCAGAAAATACTTTGTTTCATCTCCTCTAGACTAGCTCCAAGCTCGACTGCGCAAATGGTGACCTGAAAACACTTAGGATTTCTGCTAGGACTGATGTCTCACAGCCGAAACATAAGCTAGGGTTCCAAAAACCCACACCAAGAAGGTTCGCTCAGATGAAAAATATGTTCATTTTTTGAAGTCACGAATGTTTCTCTCTTTCCCCCTTTTGTATTTTGCCATTCAATAATAAAGTGACTTTTGAATAAAATTCTTTTCTTTTAGAAATATTTACTTTAGTCACTTTAATAAACTTCATAAAGTCACTTTAAAAATATTTCACTAAATCACCTTATAACTCCCAAGTCGTCCCCCTCCTTGACTTCTTTATAAATATTACTTCAGCATTGTGAGTGGGAAATAAAATAATGATAATTATATTTTATTTTCTCATGAACATTATTCTTATTTTCCCCTTAAATAGCAATCTCATCCAAATATGATCATTTCTCCTTATAAATCTCTCACTAAATTTTCCCCTCCAAATTATAAAGTGACTTTATAAAGCCATATTTTAAATATTTCACCTAATTCACTTTATCATACCTTTTAAATCAACTTGATGCTTAGGCAATAATAAATAATTAAATCATTTCATCCAAATTTTGGGGACATTACAAAACCTCCATTCTGTATGTTCCACTTCGATCTGAATCTGCCAGAGATTGGACAGTCGGATGCTCTGATGGAGATAGGCGTGGCGAAGCTGGCCGAATACTAAAGAGATTGAGCATATTCACAAACCCTAACTGCTGAGTTAGGTGCTCCAAAAATTTGGGCACCCCTCTTCACCTGGGGCACCCAAAGTTCCTAGACTTAGTCGAATTTTGATAATTTTCATTTTTTCATTCTGACTTTTGTTTGGATCTTCCCTGTTTGATCTCGAATCCTGGACGACTGGATGATCTAATGAATGCACCATTAGATTCGTTGCGGAGCTGGAAGAGAACTGAGCAACTTTGATTGGAGGCTTAAACCCTAATTTCAACTTTTAATGCCCTAAAAAGATGGGCGCCTATTCTCCCCTGGGGCGTCCAAGTCAAGCAGTGTTATAAAAATTTTCACAGTTTTCACCTTCTTCATTCTTCGTGCTTGCTTACCAACTCACCTTCTGTTGAATGCCTGAGTCTTGAATCTGACGCTAGGCAGCTGACTGACCTCCATTGATGACCTCGGAGCTCCTGATATGCTTATGAAAAAGAAGAATGGACCCACTAGGGCAAAACTGATCTTTTTGAGATTCTAACTGCACCAGCCTGACATGGAAGTATTTTGAGCCAATCAAAATCAGTTTGGACCCTATTGGACCAACTTTCTATTTTTAGAAAGTTTTGCAAGTATCCGTTTCGAAAGAAACCCAGAAAAACCCAAAAAAGGTTACTATCGTTAGAAAATTTCTAAACATAGCAGTTTTCCTAAAAAGTAGGGATGAAAAACTGAGATCTGGGTTTTGTAGATTAGGTCGCTCTTAGCAGACCCAGATCGTCAAATTTTGGGAATTTCACATTTTAACCCTTCATGCAAGACATGCACACCCAAATTTTGACCTTTTGAACAATGTTAACAAGACTTTTACTCATTTCTTCAAAATGTATAAGTGTAACTAAAATTTTAATTTTGGGGTACAACATCATCTATGGCTGCATTTCTCTACAATTGATCTACATTTTGAGGTCAGATTTAAGGATTGTTTGTTACGACAGCCATTGCTACAGTCTGATATCTTTTATTAGACATTTCCAGCTATTAAGGAGAGCCATGATTTTGCTCTTGGTACCCTTGGATGGCATCGATTTCATGCCTAGAATAGGCCGCACCATTTTTGGGAGTCTAGGCAACGATAGTTGTGGTGATTGGAGGTCGGCTAGCAGCTGGGAGTATTTTATCTTGAGCATTCAATACTAGAACAAGGGCGGCTGCAAGTAATTTTCCAAAATTTTGTAAGGGTTTCATAATTGCAAATTCGGGTATGCCTTTGAATGAAATAATCCTTGTGAATGTTATATTGTCAATAAAAGTTCATTGTAGCCTCTTTGAAGATAGTTTACTTGAAATTTTGTTATTACATGATAGTTGATCTTGCTTGGCTGTTTTATTTAAAAATTCATATATTGTCAAAACTCATAAATTTGCAAGACATCAAAAACTCAAACAAAAACCACAAAACCTTCAAAACACAAAATAAAATTACATTATTCAGCATAGTTTGGGGTTGAGAGACACCAGGTCTCTTACAGTGGTATCAAAGCCTGAATCCTGCCATCCTGTTGGGGTTTATTTAAAAAAAAAAATCATTGAGCTCACACAGTTGATATTTGAGTGACCAGCACTCGTCAGTTTCCAGCCAGTTTCAGTATGGGTTGGTATAATATTGTAGAGAAATCTTGGGAAGAAATTGAACGGGATGCCATCAAGCTTAGGGAAAGTTATAAACGTGAAGCCCGTTAGCTCCTTGAGGGATATCAGAGTATGCCTGGTGATTTCAATGCACAATACTCACTTAATGATTACTTGACTTTTGTTGTCACCTTGCACCCAAAAAATATTGGATTGGTAGAGTATTTCAAGAAGATGTATAAGGAAAAACTTAATGAAGTTTCGGTTGAGTTCATTGTTGATGTTGCAGGAAGAAATGACAACAATACTGATTTTTGTAATAGCAGCCAAACTATTGAGCATAATCATGATGTAGATGTGATGGTACATGACGAAAATGTTGTGGAAGGATCTACAAATGTTGGCACGCAAGTTGGAAGTGTCAAAGTTGAGGAGTGTGCGGAGAATACAAGCTCTAATAATTCTGATTTTATGAATAGCAGTCCATTACCTTCACAAAATCATGAGGTGACAGATAAAGTACATGAAGATAATGGTGGAAGTTTGTGTTCTATCTCTCTCAGTAGAGAGAAGGGCGCAAGGAGAGTGAAGGAGGTTGTTCAGGAGGAGTTTGATTCTACCCATTGCTCCTAGGATTGGGAGATGGTCGATTCAGTTCAGCATCGAGTGGGTGTGCAGTTTGTGAATAATCCATTATTTGAGTCCGAGGCAGAAATGGTTTATGATAATCCACTCTTCAAGTTGGATGTTGATCTCCCTCCTGACAATAGTACTGATTTGAGCAATGATCGCAATGTTTGGGATCTTTCCAGTGCATCGAGATTCCAAACAGGGCTCACAGAGGAGTTTTACAGTGTGTACACGGTGAGGAGTGCTTACAGTTTTGCCTTTGATCCACCTGTACATGATTCGTATTCGATGCACAATTCTTGTGCTCATGATGATTCTCTTTGTGCAATTGAGGGAAGAAAATCATTTTTGTACTTAGGGTTACCATCTTTAGAAGGTGAGACTAGAGGCTGCAAGTTCTTGACTGAGTTGTTTGTAGGGGATTACTTGCAGGATTAGAGGTTGGATTACCATCATGCTGGTGTGTACCTGATAGAGTTTGCTACTTTTGGGTTTCATGGAGGTTGTAGTGGCAGTGGGCATGATGGTTTGGTTAGTTATCACATCCATGGGAGTTTAGCGGGAGTTGTAGAGAGATATTGTGTTACAGACGCTTCCAAATATTTTTATCTCTATATGGCGAATGGATGTAGGGTTCGGTTGTTTTGGGATCCAGGTGGCAACAGGTTTGGAATGGTGTATTGGATGGGTCCCATTGGTTTGCTTCACCACTTTTGGCACGGTGAAGCTGAGATCAGAGTAGCGCAGAGGAAGTCAGAGGGTATTAGGCATGGCAGACTTCCATTCTGGGTTTGGGATCCAGGGATATTTTGCGCAACTATGTTTATGCTGGTGCTACAGGAGTCAGTTAGAGATGTGTGGGACATTTCACAGTTCTTCTTTTGGGCCTCCCGAGTTCTAGAGTTTATTTGTAGTGGAGATTGCTTGGGGACAAGCAATTTTAGGGAGGGCGGACTGTAATGTCCCCATTTTCGTGAGCATTAGAGTTCGTAAGGATTATCCTATCATTTGACCCTCATAGGCTAACAGTTATGGATAGGGGGTCTTCTGTGGTAGTTACCTAGTGATTTGGGACATTATTCCTTAGCTGGATTCAGGTTTTGGCCTTTGCACAAGTTATTTGACTCGGCTTGGCACACTTACTATTTATAGTAAGTCAGCTATCAGGAGTTGCTATCTTTGGTAGGGTGTCAGATCATTCAATATTTGGTAGATATGACCTTGGTTTCAGTTGACATCGCCAGTTGACAGATATTTAAGGAGATATTAATATTAAATGTGTCATTAATGATTTTAATTAAAAAAGGTTTATAATATAAAGTTATAATATGACTCTATATTAAAAGGGTTATAATATAAAGTTATAAATTAATTTTATATTCGAATGGGGCCAATGACACATTAAAAGTGTATCTAATGTTATTAAATGATTATGTGCACATAAACCAAGGCAATGGGAAGGTATTAAATGCAAGATGAAGATTATAATATTTAAATGATTTTTAAAAGCCAAAATGGGTTGATTTTCTCAAGGAGGCTATAAAAGCTTTCAAAGGGCAAAAAGAATTCATTATGATATGGTTATTCAACTTTGTCTTTTATTGAGAGCTTTGGAGTTTGTGAGAAACAAGGGTTTCTGCAGATTACCAGCCATTGGAGAACGAAAACTCTTCGATGTGCAGCATTCTGAGGTTGTGAAAGATCCGCTAAAGTTTGCTAGTTGGAGTGGCTTCATTCATGAGTCATACTTGAGCATATTGTTGAAGAAATACAAGCATTCCAAGGGTTTCATGATTATCTATTTGCAGATCAGAAATTGAAGAGTTAATCATTTGCACAACAAAATTGGTGTTGGCTGCTACAGCACGTGCTACAGTATTAAGGGTTTTTTATTGAAGAATTTTCTGATTTTCTTCAAGGGTTTGTTCCAGATTTGTGTGAGAGCCTTTAAATCATCTATGGCTGCATTTCTCTACAATTGATCTACATTTTGAGGTCAAATTTTAAGATTGTTTGTTACTACAGCCATTGCTACAGTTTGATATCTTTTATTAGACATTTCCAGCCATTAAGGAGAGCCACGATTTTGCTCTTGGTACCCTTGGATGGCATCGATTTCATGCCTAGAATAGACCGCACCATTTTTGGGAGTCTAGGCAACGATAGTTGTGGTGATTGACAGTCGGCTAGCAGCTGGGAATATTTTATCTTGAGCATTCAGTACCAGAACAGGGGCGGCTGCAAGTAATTTTCCAGAATTTTGTAAGGGTTTCATAATTGCAAATTCGGGTATGCCTTTGTATGAAATAATCCTTGTGAATGTTATATTATCAATAAAAGTTCATTGCAGCCTCTTTGAAGATAGTTTACTTGAGATTTTGTTATTACATGATAGTTGATCTTGCTTGGCTGTTTTATTTAAAAATTCATATATTGTCAAAACTCATAAATTTGCAAGACATCAAAAACTCAAACAAAAACCACAAAACCTTCAAAACACAAAATAAAATTACATTATTCAGCATAGTTTGGGGTTGAGAGACACCAAGTCTCTTACACTAACAAAAGCGCCTCTTTCTCAACTTCAATGAATTCCAATTGTAGGCTATATGCAACTAGGTACGACTATCCTTTAGGGGAGCTGATCATTTCCCTTGCTCCTAAACCTGTAGTCGAAAAACCCTCATCAGACTGCATTGTCCATAACTTTGTATCCTCTTTTGGTCTTTTTTCAGAACAAGCAATGTTCTGGTCTTCAGTTTCTATCTCTGACAGAGTCACATAATTACCAAGACTCGTTTCAAGCTTTTCTTCTGCTAGAATAGATGACTTGAGTAATGTGGGCTGAATCACAACCCGCTCCTTTACAACCTTAAGAATCTTATCGAGTTGTTCTGGATGATCCTGAAGATATTCTAGTTGAGAGATTTGTATCTTGGTCTTCATCATGGAAGCTACAATATCAAAATTTGTTGAAGATGGATCTTGAGCAACTAGCATAGTGTTCTCATGTGAAGGTTTGGCATTAGAAGTCGAAGGCACGTCTTTACCCTTTTCATTTGATTTCCGTCTTTCTTCTCCTTCTTTCTGTTCTTTGAAGTGCTAAGCACGTGTAAACATAGGCATTGAAAAATTTTCATTATTCATCGTGAAAGAATGCTAATGGTATGCTTCTTGTTTTTGATTGACAGGTTCTCTTTCAAAGTATCCTGTAGCATAGTCGCCATCGAAGTTGTCCGTTTGTGGTAAGACAATGTTCAAACTTGGTGTTGGTACAAAACTAGAACTGGGAGCAGCTTTAGTGTATCCCATGATTTGGTTCATTCTCAGATTCTCAGGACATGTGGATCCGGTATGTGCATCAGTCTCGTGGAAAGAACAAAATACTGCACTGTGTGCAGCTTCAATCATTGTTCTTGATGGAGATGTTGGCAATTGTGGCTGAAAATTGTCTCTCTTTCGTTGGTACGGTTGTTGAACTAGAGATCTGATAGAATTTGTTTTCATCATGCCGGAAGTAATCATATCATCCTCCAACTTGATGGCGTGTTATTGTGCACTCTTCAACTTTGTTTCTTTTTCCGTCTTGAGGATGAAGGCTATCTCTGATGGAAGAGCATTTATGGAACAACTCATCAAGAATCTCTGGTGATGGATTGAGTGTAGAAGAAAGTCTTGTAATAAGACGATTAAATCTTGCTACAAATTCCCTCATGTGTTTGTTGTGTTCCATCTTTGAATTTGCAAGCTCGGCAAACAACATATGATTGTCTTCAGCGTGCTTGAATCTCACCAAAATTTCTCGCTTATAGTTGCCCAGCTTGTGATAATCCCTGGGTCCAAGTGATTGAACCAGTTGGCAGCATTTCTCACAAGAGTCTCCGCAAAGAAACACATTGCAATGTCTTCATATGCCATGTGCAAGACGGTGCAAGCCGTTGTGAACGTAACAAATTTTTTATCCAGGTGTTGATTTCTATCACCGTGAAATCAGGGAAGGTGCTTCCTTGACCCTTTAGGTAACTCATGATTTACCTGAAAAGCCAAAGGTACGATGTTATTACCCCAAGGTAATGAAGGTGGACATCTCTAATTTCTATCATCTTTGCCAGCATTATTATTGTTATCATCCATTGCTTCTGTATGGATCATGTAATAGGATGCTAGATGGTCATTCCCATGTCATAAAGCGATAGCTTTTATTGAAGTTTTATGCCTCGTACCCCATGGTGGGCACTAGAAAACTGTTGGCGTTTCAATTCGCACCTCTAGAGTGCATATTGGAAATGGATAGCTATGCACAGATAAACTGCTCTTCAAATTAGGAGGGGAAGCTCCCTCTTTTGCTGATTTTGTGTAAAAAGTAAAGTAAACTAAATTCCTATCTTTTTACTCAGCTGTAGCGCACAAGGTTATAAAACACCATTCGTTGCAGTTGAGGTTTTCTCTGGTTTCGTAGACCTCAACTACAATTAGGCTAAAACTTAAAACGCTTCTATCTCCTCAAATAAATTCAGAGTGAGAGGATTTAGAAGTAACGGGAGTGATTTGGCTAACTTAAACAAACTTGTCCGAAGGCTCATTGGTCTTTCAGATTTACGTTGAGAATAAAGCTTATGTAAATAAAACATCAAACAATAAACTAAACCTTAGGATTCCCTCGAAGGTTCATTGCTCTTTTCGAGGTGTAGGATAAAATGAAGGTTATTAGAAACAACATCAAATGGTAAGTTGGATCTTAGGATTCCCTTGAAGGCGAGGTGCTCTTTTCGAGGTGTAAATTGAAATGAAGATTACAAGAAACAACATCAAACGATAAACTTAGTCCTCAAATTCCCTCAAAGGCGAGGTGCTCTTTTCGAGGTGTAGATTGAAAGAAATATTATAGAAACAACAAAACTTGAAAGACCTTGAAACTTTGGATCAAAGGCTCATTGCTTTTTTGATTTATTTCCTCAAACTCAATCAAAGATTACACTTTTGGGACAGCAAATGGTATGAAAGAGGACAATCATACAAGATACGATCAACCAAATAACACTTGACAAAGATTGAACACAAGTACATGAACAACAAGAAAACAAGCAAACTAGCTTAGCCTTTTGCTATCACAAGTATGGTTCAAGAACATATACTAAGTAACAAAGTCGAAGGCTCTCGAGCTCAGCGTTTTGTTACAATGAAGTAAAGTTAAAGAATAATGAGCAAAGGTTGCTCATTTATAGACACTTAAAGGAGTAGGGAACTGTTGATGTGGTTTTTGTGACATACCAAACAGCAGAACAAAATAGTTTTGGGGCTACTCCGTTCTCTCTTGATCAAAGTATTCCATGCGCTAAGATTGCGAGAAAGTTCGCATGTTCAACTCCAAGGTTCCTTAAGTGCGAATAGACCCAGTTTGGTTGATGTGTATTGCTGTGTTCATACGAGGGGACTTACACAATTGTCCAGATTTCTTGCAGTTAGCAGCTAATGTATGATTTTGAAGGGGATTCTCGCGTGTATGATTTGGCAATGTGTATCTTTTCCTAAAACTAATCAGAAAGTGCGGAAAGTAAAGGGGGAAAGGGGCCTAAGAAATTTATACTCTATTCTAAATGCAGGGTATGTGGGGCTTCGTTTCAATAGACTTCAACCGGATTTCGCCTAGCCTCCGTCGGACAGCCTCAGCAAAATCGGTGCAATCTTCAAAGGGGATAGCAAAAGGTATTCAAGTTATGGTTTAACATACATACACCATCAGAACAACGCATATAAGTATGTAAACCACAACCGAAGTTAAACACAAGATAATGTCCAGTTGACCACGCAAGGCAGACTTATCATCAACAAGCCGCTAGTGGTATGGAATAAGCGAAGCTATCTCAATAAAACACCACACGAAGTAAGCTACTTGCATGAATTAAGCTACTTGGATACGAAAGGAAGAAGAAACCTTGCTAGCATTTCATGACAAGACGAATTCCATCATCAATGAAAAGATCTATTATCATAAAATGTGTTACACAACAATCTCTTCAAAAGTTTTCAAAGGGAAAACTTTCTCTCTTCTCCAAATTATGCAAAAATGCTCTACAATACTACACTATCTAGCTCTAATGCTCTCCAATTTAACTGATTCGGACTTAATGTCTAATCTAATTCTAATGAATTACAAAATGAGGGGACTTCCCTTTTATAGCTAGCCCAGTCCCAAAGGACGACTAGGGTTACAATCAATAGAGTGGCCAGAATCGTGCCACCTCAGCCCTAACCCTAAAAACTGCCAGAATAGGGAGTGGTACATTAAATGAATCAAAGATTCCCACTCACTCCCAAAAATAGAAAAAGGTAATAAATGCTCCATATTCAGTCTTCTAGAAGATCCTCGTCCAGTAGTGTGTTCCCATTTGCCCTCTCTATCGCTAACTCAACAAATTCGCTAAGTACGGCCTCAACCTCCCCTGAAATAAATCGTGGAACACAATCTAACTCAAAACTCTAACACCGTGGATCGAATGTTCGTGTTTTGTGGCCAAGACTTTCTCCAAGCAAACAAGGAGTCCTGTTCGATCAAAGTGGAGAATGTAGCAAGATTCTCAAAGTCATCTTGTACAAAGGCACCAATGTCTCGCTAAGAAAGGCACCACAAAGAAACCCTCAACATCAAAACTTATCTATATCCCCGATTCAAATTTAGCAAATATGGCCTCAAAGGTGTTCTCAACTCCATCTATGATACGCTATAGCCCTCGCGGAATCTTTGGCCGACCGCTCAGGCTGCATCAAAGCAGTTTCGATAGCCGAAGAATACCAATTTACCTGGCCATTCGGCCAATGACAATTTCCATCAATCAAGCAAGAATCGGTAATGGTACATGCCTCAACACCTCAAGACGCTGGATCACCCTACTCTCATAGATAGAGGCATCGCCCCAAGCATGATCCACCGCATCCATCCGTGTCAAAATAGTAGAGGCCTGTTGAAAGGCAAAGGCAAGGTCCTCCATAAATTTCTCTGTCTCAGTACGAACTCCTGTGACCCATTTATCTGCCTCCTGTGCCATCTTCCCCAACTTTACTAAGCCGCTGATCGACTCTCTAGGAATATCTGCTGGAGGCTCTATCACTGGTACATCCTGCCCTCGAGAACGAGACAACTGCTGAACATATCCAACTAAGGCTTTGTGTTCTCGTTTCAACTTCTTATACTTCCCTTCTTTCTTGAATAATCTATCCTTGAGGGCAAGGAAAGAGTTATCACACTCCTCAACAATCTGAGCACCAGTAGGGCGTCCCAAATCCAGAGTGGTGACCACATAATTCTCAGGAACCGCTTCATTCCGGTCACACTCGACTCGTGGGACAGCAACGTGAAGAGTACGAGAGCCATCCTCATCGGTGGAGATCTTCGAAAATTTCCTTGCCTTCTTCTTCGGTGGAGGAGCACTGATCCGGTTCAAAAATTCTTCCATCTCAACTACTGGATCAATCTCCTCACTCGGGCTTCTTCTCATTCCTATCTCTAAGCCAATCCGCACTTATATAGTATATCAAGGGTCAGGCCGCTTCCCGTGCCTCACTTCTCTAACCTCGGGTTTCAACTTCTTCTTCATTCTCGCGAAGCTCATCGCCCTTCAAGTGGCCGAAGTATCACCTCGACACTATATCATCATCATCACCATCGCTCATGGCCGCCTTCTAACTCTTACGAAACCGAGGGTCGTAAGAATAGTCCTCATCATCCCCGCCATCCCCGCTTATCAACTCTAACAGTATTGGTACTCGCCAATCGGACTGCGGATATTTAATATCATCCCCGGTATCACGGCATTCGATTCAATTTAATTCTCCTCGATCAGCAAACAAAGACACCTTCTCAGAGGTTGGCAACGGTTCCAAGGGTACGCCACCGTGACTCAGAGGCCTTCGCTGAAACTAATTCTTTCTTTTCCGACTCTGGCCCTCTTGTGATCTGTTTCTTCCTGCCAGTGGTGGGCGTCCTGTGATCTCCCATCATGTTGTAAGTCAAAGCAATTGACCTACTTTTCAATCTGTTCACTCTCCTATCAACCCATGCACTGGTGAATGTCATAACCGGGATGGATAGAGTATCTAAATCAGCAACCTCGGGCTCTGACCAATCCACAGGTGGAAGTGGAGTATCTCGAACAGCTGCATAATCTGGATGCACAACATCCATATCCTCATTAACCTGGTCCAGAACTGGAACTACCTCACACTCCCTGATCAGAGTAATCGGCAACCGAGAGAACATTCTCTTCCTTACTTCAATTTCATCAACTGCATCAGCCCAATAATCTTCTATGGTGGCCTTATGTTTGAACTCCTCCGACATAACCCAATTGATGTTATGGTGCGGGTCATAATGCTGTCGGCTTGTATGATATGAGAAATAATAAAATTGAAGCTCATTCTCAGCTTCTCTAGCCGCCTGTATCGAAGGACACACCTCATCCGAGTTGCCCATCACAATTGGAAACTCTATCCCTCCTTTCTTCTCTTCTTCTTTGATTTTGTCAGTTGCTAGCAACTGTCTAGATATCTCTAGCATTATTATCTTATCCGTTGGGTACTTAGGCAGCCTATAAGGGTATGAAGAAAATCCTTGTAGCCTAATGTATGAAAATCTCGGAAATTGTATAAACCAGCACCCATACCTCTCAATCAGCTCCTGTGCATTTCTAGAGATTCTGTGGTGTAACCGCTCCTGAAGCAGCCTCGTGATGTACATGGTGAATGAATCGTTGACACGTTTGTAGTGGGTTGTACTTGACAGGTGCAACTGTGTACACGCCTCATGGATTTTGAATTGATGAGAACCGCATCCAACAGGCTCTTTGTAAGAGATCCCCCTGTACCTCGTCATTCGTGCCAACATATAAATAAGGTAGGAGCTCATGTAAAACGTTTTAGTCCTCCTCAAGCTCACGAGCTGCTCATGTATACTATCGCTGATCATCTCAGCCCAATTGACATAATCCTTGCCCTCTAGCACCAGGTTGATGTAATAAAACATCCAAGGCTCGAAAATGTAGGACTGTGGGCAACCACCAACCCTGCTCAGCAACATGATAAGATCATAGTATTCCTGTTTCAGGTCCTCTGCTATGATCTGTTTTGGCAACTTCGCACGAGATGGCTTAGGAGTGCTCATCCAGTGGGTGTTAATTGTGTCCATGCACCTCTCGAATGTGGAAGCATACATCCGCTCAGCCCGTTCCCTAGACTTGTAAATCATGTTCCTGTGCACCGGGATCCCGAAAGCTTCACCAATGGCTGCCGGAGTAAGATTAGCAAGCACTTGGCCATCTGGTGTCGTGATCGACCGGTGTTCCTTCTCGTAGCAGTTGGCGCACTCCATTATCAGCTCCGAACATTGTATAGCTGGCGGGAAACCAGCAGCTGCATATAGTCCACTTCGGACGATGTTGTGTGAAGTGACCGAAGCCCGATGACTTCCAATTCCGAACAGCCTGTTCTTGAAGGTCTCCAGGTTGACAGAGCCCAAGTTAGTGTCTGTCAACTTGCCCAGCTTTGAAATAAACTTCGACTCTGGCATGAACGTTTTGCTGAGCTTCTTGATCACAGCTTGTCTGGAGGCACCATTGTCCTTTCCGGTTGTCCTTGCTTCAGCCATCTGCAACATAACAAACATTCATCAGCAATTAAATTTAATAAAATAAGGCATGATAGGGGCTGCAGTCGAATTCTAGAAGCTGCAATAACTCTTGTGTTTGCAAACCTCAGCTTCTTCTCTTGAATATATTCGAATTCCGACACTTAGAACAGATTTCTAAGTGAACTTTGATGACTTTACTTCTCAATTAGCAATCAGCAATTTTAATTTCTATGTCTTCGTATCAGCAATCAGCAAATATCAAGCTAGCAAATTCGTGCTTCTAAGTTCTCAACTATTCCTTTGCTTCACCCCAAGGCGTCCCACAGGCAACTTCAACTAAGCTCAACAAATCAAATTTCAGACTTCAGCCTCAATACTAGCAAAGGCCGTACCTCTTCTATTTCAGCAATGGCGTACCTTTACTTTAGCAAAATACTTCTGTACTTCAGCAATGGCGTACCTCTTTCAGCTCTCAGCAAACTCAAGGCGTCTCCTTCTACCTCCAGTGCAAGCAACCCCAAGGCGTCTTCTTCAGCAACTTGCACTTCTCAGGAAAATTCAAACTTCAGCAACTTAAGGCGTCCTTCTTCAACATTCAGATTTTAAACTCTCCAAGCAACAGTTCACTGCAACACTTCACTCTCAGAGCAAGTTCGACTTCTCCAGCTGTGAAAATGAGTGAAAAACCTCTCCATTTTATAGCTAAAACTCGAATTCTAGAAGAAGTTAATTTTAGCCAAAATTAAACTCCCACTCATCACTAGCCCACCTCTCGTGTTTCTATTAATTTGTCCTTTTCCAAATGTGAATATTCTTCTAGAAACTTGACTTTGACTGGCGTTTTGGATTTTACTTTTGAAAATTAAATTTAAATTCACCATTTTTGAATCCACCAGCCGGAGCTCTGTCACTTGAATTCGAATTTTTAACTTCATCATCTGCTCTGGAAAATTCATCCTCGAAGAATTTAATTGAAATTATCTAGGCAACTCACTTTAGATTCATCGTTCGAAGAAAATTCATCTTGAAAGCACATTTTATTCATTTTTGCCTTAGAAAATTTAAAAATTCTCCTTAGGAAAATTCACAATTTGAGCACTGACAATTCTTCAATCGAAAAGTGTCGGGCGGTTTCCAACACTTTGGAAAACTTCGTCACTACCCTGAAATGTTCAAGACCTGTATGTACCTTCTTAACACCTCGGATTCATGGGTACTCAACTAATCTGCCCATTTGAATTTTTCAATTTTGAACCTTAGAAAAATATATTATTTCCATCATTTAAATTCGTACTTCGCCTGCGATCACTCTGTGTTGCTCTGACTTCTTGAAAAATTTGAATCATCTTGTATTATCATCACCTCTGACTTCATCACTGGGAAAAGTTGCTCGTGCTTCGGAAAATTTAATCATCTTGGAGCTCTAGGCGTATTTTCCAAGGGAAAATAATTTGCCTTAGAAAAATATTTTTAAAATCATCTTGCACTTTTGAAAACTTGCAAAATTTTGATCAGCTTCATTTGGAAATTTTACATTCCCGGCACGCCTCACTTCATTTGTATTTCACTCCACACTTGGAAAATATTTATTAAAAGCCCAACGCCTAGGCAAATTTTTCAACACTTAGAAAATATTTTATTTTCCCCCTGAGGCGCCTAGCACACTTCATCTTATTCTCAACGCCTTGAAGTGCCTTTGAAAAATTTTCCAACACCTTATAACTCCCTTACTCTAGGCGCATCTCACACTTGGGAAATTCTAACGCCTTCAAATATTTTCTCACACACATCTCCCTCAACGCCTTAGGAAAAATCTCCAACACCTATGACCTTAGGCGCATATCACACTTTGATAGGAAATTCAAAAATCACGCCTAAGGAAGCATCCTCAACACTCTCCACCCTTGGCGCGCCTAATACTTACCATCTTTTACCATGCTTTGGGAAAACTTTCATCCCATTTACTACCCTTAATTACCTTTCACATCTAAACATGGGCGCATTTCCTTGTAGGAGGAGGATAAACTTGCCACCACGCCTTGTGACCCTTCAACTTCTACGCTTTTGTCTTCACATGCACAAGTTTGGGCGCATTTTGCCTATGGAGGAGGACGAGATTCTTTGACCTTGTTGACTTTCTCTCCCCTTGAGCGCATTTTGATGTGTGTGAAGGATGAAACTTCTTCCAACGTTCTTGGGTGACTCTTCACCTTCCAATTTTTGTCTTGACATGGATGCATTTGGGCGCATTTTGCCCTTGCTGGTGGATAAGAAACTTTGACTCGTTTGACTCCTTGCAACCTGGGCGCATTTCACCCCCTGTGAAGGATAAGCTTGCATCTTGGGCGCATTTTGATGCATGAGGAGGATTTTCATGTTTGACTTTGCTTTGACCACCTTGTGAACTGGGCGCATTTCACCCCCTGAGGAGGATGGGCGCATTTTGAGGGGTGAGGCGGATTTTTCATGCCTTAGAAACTTTTTCAACTTTTCCCTCTTCCTTCTTGGGCGCATTTTGGCCTGGCAGTAGGATGAAAACGTTGACTTTTATTTGACTTTCCTGCCTTGGGCGCATTTTGCCCTGTGTGAAGGATAAACTCACACTTAGAAATTTTTCATGCCTCTAGCTGAGATGGGCGCATTTCCCTATGCCTGCTGGACGAGACTTCAGACTTAGACAAATTTTCATCATCTTTTGCCAGCTTACGTGCCCTGCCATTTATAGTAAGTTCTCTGAATTTGCGCCTCTGAAGCTCGGATCAACCTGAAATTTTAAACATAGCTTCTTCACAACTTTATCAACTTGTCGGCACTGCCACTTTTAGTCACCCTGCTATTTATAGCCTGTTTCTGAAGGTGGCTTACTATAAATAGTAAGCTCTTGTTTCTGATAGCTCCCAAGCTCCGATCGAGTTGAAATTCGGGATGAGGCGCCTCACCACGGACTGGCCGGGTCGGTTAATCGGGACGCATGCAACTGATTTGCTATTTTTAGCATGTTTCAAAAATGACTTACTATAAATAGTAAGTGCTCAGTTTGACTTGAAATTTTACCAGCAGATAACCTGAAGGATGCTGATCGCGGTGGTTTACATCGGTTTTCGAAAATTCTGACTTTGATGCCTATTTTAGGTCTGCCGAAAACCTCAATTTGCATCACGATGACAAAGATCTTCGCTATCCTGTTTCGCAAAGATCAGCGATCACTTTGTGATTCTCAACTGAGGGCGGCCACGAACACACCTGCTAAAAATAGCAAGTTCCTCACTGAGAGAGAATCCTTGTTTGCATGTCACACCATCGCGAAGCTCTCGAAAAACCCATCAGGAATCACCTGACATGCAAAGAAAAGCTCGACATGCAAACCCTAAAAATAGCCTCGGAAGGCTGAATCTTGAAAGTGGTCAGCTTCGCTCTTTGCATGTTATACCATCGCCAAGGTCTCAAAACCAAGGAATATCCAGACATGCAAAGAAAATCTCTGCATCTGGACCCTGAAATTCGTGCCGGAAGCCAGACTGCTAAAAATAGTAAGTCGTCTGTTTTCGCTCAAATTTGGCATGCAAGCAACCTGATATACTCTGAATGCAGTGTGATGATCAGAATCTCAAAATCGCTGACAAATTGCCTTGAATTTCACACTTACTAAAAATAGTAAGTACCTTGGAATCTGATGAAACTTGGCGGGAAGCCTGCTGGATGTCTGCTGACAACAATATTAAGTTCAATTTTCAATTTTCTCACTTTACTTGCCCCTGAATTGGCTAGAAACGATAAAACCCTAATTTTAGACTTGGCCAATATTTCGCGTTTAAGCTCAATGACGGACACAACCCCCCCGAAAGACGGACACCAGAAAAGAGACAGAGCGAGAGAGAGAAGAAAACCCAAGCCAAAAGACCGGAACGGAGCAAAAATTAGGGGGTCCCCATCTTGAATGGGGCGATGTGTGAAAAGGTCACAACAGGAACCCTAAAATCTCCTTGAGTTAACAAACAGTTCTTGCCAATTTGCAAGATTTATTCGTATGTCTAAACAAAGGTAACTAATCGTTAACTGATTCTAAAACTAAAACTAACTCCAACTGTACAAAGGTGTCTCCAAAAATAGACATGCATGAAAGGTGGGACATCGAGTTAACTTGGAAAAGGCGTCAAGTTTAACTTCTTTCTTAAATGCTATCTTTGGAAAAGGTGGGATGTCCTAACTGGTAGTTCACTAGTTGCCATCTCGAGCAATCATCTCCTCCAAGAAGTTGTTAACTGCCTCATCATCTGGAGATTGTCACATGCCTCAATTGTCAGTTTATTGCTTGTCAGCAACTTGAGCAATCCTGGAAATATTTGCACACTTCAACTTGCAGTTCACTGATTGGTAACTTTGGTGGCTTTGTAACTGGAGTGATGACCTCTATTTCTTATGTAGCTTTATGCTTTTGATGCTTTTCTTGATTTTTTTCAATTGAAGAGTGTTGCATGATTAAATCGCGAAGTTTGACTATGAACACTCTAGCTGTGAGAAATGCTTATGAACTCACTACACACCCAAAGTTCCAACGGTATTCAACCCTCTAAATTGCTTCAAAAGGCTCTTAGATATACGAGGTATGAAACCATATGGAATCTGTGGACTTTGAGTGTCTATGCCTATCAATTTGTCCAAATCAACCCCCAGATGTGCTTGATGTACATCGGTGTCAGCTGTCTTCAGGAAATCATGAAGCAAGACCGATTTGGTCTTGAATTCAACTTGAGAGAATTGTATTCTAAAAAATTTGAAGAATGACTAGGCACACGTCACTATTTGAACAACTTTTCACCAAGGCTAAAAATAGCTTCCCCGAGAGACAATTTTCACAAAAAATACTGAGACGTGGGTTTTGTTGAAAATATCCTTTTGAACGGACCCAAAATGTCAGATTTTCGAAAAGACGACTTTTTCTTGGACATGCAAGAACCCCTTAGAGGTAGAAGTTGCAGAAGCTATTTTTCTCATAAAATTTTGGCACATGGGTTTTGTAGGTGCCTCAGTGCTAAGCAAACCCAAAATGTTAGTTTTTGAAAAAGGTGACTTTTTGCAGAAACCCTAAAAAATGTGGGCAGCGGGGCAATTTTTCCAAAAAATTCTGGCACGTGGGTTTTGTAGCCAATGTTGTTCTAAAAGAACCCAGAAGGTCAGATTTGTGAAAAAAAGGAGTTTTCCAGGACATGCAAGAAAACCTAACACAAAAGTAGAAGAAATTGGGGGAAAATGCTTGAGATATAAACTGTTGCCTTTGAATGTTGATGCCTGGAGATATGATCTCTGTAAAAACGTCCTTCTATGCAGCCTGAACCTAGAAATATGAAG
The DNA here is from genome assembly GCA_007258455.2 of Sequoia sempervirens. Classification (NCBI taxonomy): domain Eukaryota; kingdom Viridiplantae; phylum Streptophyta; class Pinopsida; order Cupressales; family Cupressaceae; genus Sequoia; species Sequoia sempervirens. The sequence goes on along the minus strand of VDFB02356617.1, from coordinate 61,840 downwards.
AACACTAGAAATGGCCTTTGTTTGATGCTTCAAATCGCGTTATGAAGAAAAATAGGTGTTTGCTCTTCAACCTACAAAGAATAACGAAGAAATGACACCTAGATGCTTGATTGTAATGTCCCCTGTGCGTGGCTGGGTGCGTCCCGACGACCACATATCCGGAGGGCTTGCGTAAGACCCCAGATTCTCCGGTGGTGGCTTCGGTGGTGAAAGATTCCTCCCTAGTTGTCGCCCTTAACACCCTGGGTAGCCGCCCTTACTAACAGGCCGGTCTTTTGGTGTAGTGGTTGGGCCTTAGTGGTATCAGAGCCGAGGTCTCGGGGTCGAGACCTGCGGAGCGTGGTGGGTTGTAATGTCCCCTGTGCGTGGCTGGGTGCGTCCCGACGACCACATGTCCGGAGGGCTTGCGTAAGACCCAGATTCTCCGGTGGTGGCTTCGGTGGTGAAAGATTCCTCCCTAGTTGTCGCCCTTAACACCCTGGGTAGCCGCCCTTACTAACAGGCCGGTCTTTTGGTGTAGTGGTTGGGCCTTAGGCCACTGTAATGAACCGAACCAATTTTTTTTTTTGTTTTTTCACAATTGATTACAATGCAACACGCACCCGTTAAGGTTAGCGTAAACCAGAACGATGCAGAAAGTAACTCTAACCAGAATGTACACCAGGATCCCGATGCGGGCAAGGTGTGAGCATTGGTCAGAGGATCTCAAAGTAAATGCTGAACAAGAACTCTAACCAGGGATGCGCCGGTGAACGACGAGCATTCGGTCAGAGGATCCCTATCTATTGCAATACTGAAAATGTAGCTCAACACCAAGTATGTGCTACTCGATCCGTGATGGATAAGAGGCGACCATATGGCGGAGACTAAGGAAATTACAATGCAAGAAAGTAAAAGGCGGCAAGCCAGCCTCTTCCACTTATTCAGTGGGGATTACAATTCAAAGAAATGAGAAGTAAGACAGAAAATGCTGATAGTACTACTAACAGCTTACAATAAGATAGAATATTCTCTTAAACTGAAGTTATATGTCTTTCCAAGCTGCAGATGATTAGTAAGCATTTACAATAACAAACTTGATTTCCAATGCTTGAATCTCAACCAAGGAACAACTTATCTCAAATCTGCTGTATCAGACCTGCACATAGAATGATGAAAATCTGCAACATAATATCCACTTAAATGTTCATAACTTGCTCAAATCACATCCTATTGACACCAGACGAAGTGCAGATTGCTTAAATGATGAAGGCGCCCAATTTGAAAGCTCAAAACCACACTAAACAACTCTCATTAATTTGCACACATCCCAAGACACCCCCTAAATGGTACGGCCCAGCTGCAAGGGCGATTTTGCTCAATAAAAATAAAGACACTCAATTAAAATCTGAAAATCAGCTAGGAAGGTCGCCCTTTGTTGACAAACGGATAGATGCAATACCCAGAACGATAACATTTTTATTTTCTGAATTATGAGCAAATCTTACATTCTTCAATGTCATTCAGCAACATCAGAAATATGACAAAAACACAAACTAGAACTCCAAAATGCAAACCACTCAACTGAAATATGAAATAACTCAACTACAAGCTAACCTCTCAACTAGTTGCTATCTTTCAAGCAAGAAGATGAGCCAATGCTAGGAGGTGTGCTTTCCTCGAAGCGAGTGCCTGAAATCAATCCAGCAGCATAACGGTGTAGTAGACAGAAGATGCCAAATGAAGAGCTGAGGCCTGATTATATAGACGAGAGAGAAACATCTAGAAGCTTCCAGAGGGCGCCCTAACCCTAATTTCAAATTCACCTTTTCCCTCCAAAGATGGCGTCCATTTTCATCAATAAAACATTTCACTTTTTAAAATAAAAACAATCTTCTCAAAAGGGCGTCCCACTTCACTTGACTCAATATTTGACATATAAAATTTATAATTTATCTCCTTATGACGCCATGACCCTCAAAGTCCCCCTTTTTAAAAACAACTTAAAGTTGCACTGCTAGGCAAGGGGTATAATATTAAAATAATAATATTATAATAAAAATACTTATCTCTCCAAGAAAAATGCGCCCCAAGGCCAAGAACTGAAGTGCCAGCTGAAACAAATCAAGAAGTGATCCAACTGAATCAACCCAAATCTGTCCACTGCAAAAATAGAATTTACTAAAAATAGTAAATTCGCGAAGTTGCCCGGAATGCCAAACTGAACACACCATGCGAAGCTCTCTGAAAACCCAGAAAGAATCCGCAATCAGAATCCCAAACTCCAAGCAACAACCTCCTCAAATTAGGAAACCCTAATTTCACCATCCGCATAGCCTACGGGTCTCCGGAATAGGCCAACGGTCAACAGAAACGATCACTGCTGAGAAGGGGACATTACAGTCCGCCCTCCCCAAGATTGCTTGCCCTCAAGCAATCGCAAGTCTGGATGCTGTAGAATCTCCTCATCCTCCCAAGTAGCATCCTCCAATGGTAAATTCTTCCACTTTACCAAATACTCTTTGATTGTTCTCCTCCTCAAGGAACGCTCTCTGAAATCAATAATCTGTTCTGGAACCAAGGTCAACTGCCCTTCTTCATCCAAAGGAGGTAACTGTGATGAAGCCACAACGTTGTGTCCAAGTGCCTTTTTGAGGCGAGACACATGGAAGACATTGTGGACCTTACTACTCGAAGGTAGTTCCAACTCATAAGCCACCGCTCCAACCTTCCTAACAACTTTGAATGGTCCATAGAAGCGTGGTTTCAGCTTCTCAGCTCCACTCTTCTTAAGTGTGGACTGTCTGTAGGGCTGAAGCCGAAGATATACCATGTCACCAACCTCAAATGAGCGCTCAACACGCTGCTGATCAGCGTACATCTTTTGCTGATTTTGTGCCATTTGAAGGTTGTCCTTCAAGGATTTCAAAACATCTTGGCTCTGCTGCAACCAATCCTTGGCTTGAGGAGCTTTGCTATCGCCAAACACCAAATCAGCAAAGCTTGGAGCCTCGTAACCATAGAGGGCCATGAATGGAGACATCTTTATTGACATGTGGAAAGATGAATTGTAGCAATATTCACCCAAGTGGAGCCATTTTACCCAAGCTCTTTGCTGTTCCGAGACATAATTTCTGAGATAGCCCTCCAACCATTTGTTCACAATCTCCGTTTGCCCATCCGTTTGTGGGTGATAGCTAGTGCTTGGAGTAAGCACTGTACCACTCATCCTAAAAATTTCCTGCCAAAAGGTGCTTAGGAACTTGCTGTCCCTATCACTCACAATATTTTTAGGCAACCCATGCAATCTAAACACTTCATGGAAGAACAAATCTGCAACTTGAGCTGCTGTAAATGTGCTAGTGATGGCAAAGAAATGAGCGAATTTGGTCAATCTGTCCACTACAACATAAATACAGTCTTTGCCTTGGGCCCTAGGCAACCCGGTGATGAAATCCATAGAGATACTCTCCCATTTTTGACTTGGAATGGGAAGTGGCTGCAGTAGACCAGCTGGAAGAGAGTGCTCATTTTTATTCATTTGACAAGTACTACACTCCTTGATGTGACGCTGAACATCATCTTTCAACCCCTTCCAAGAGAATCTCTCTCGAATCTGCTTGTATGTCTTGAAGTACCCTTGATGACCAGCAAGTGGACTGTCATGGAAAGTCACCAAAATCTTCTTCTTAAGTTTAGAATCAGCCACCAAGAAGATTCTTCCCTTGTAGTGGATCAACCCATCAACTACCTTGTACCTTTCATCATGAAAAGTACCTTCAATAACGCTGGTTGCAAACTGATTTTTGGCATAATCAGCAAGCAACAACTCCTTCCAATCAGCATTAAGCTCACACAATGAGCTCAGGTGAGGCCTTCTGGACAAAGCATCAGCCACAATGTTATTCTTCCCTTTGACATACTCAATGTCAAAATCGTAAGCTTGTAGCTTACTCACCCACTTCTGCTGTCTCTCGTTCAAGTCCTTCTGATGCATGAAGTGCTTGAGACTGTTGTGATCAGTCTTGACCACGAATTTACTTCCCACCAGATATTGTCTGAACTTGGCTAATGCATGCATGATTGCAAGCATTTCTTTATCGTAGATAGAGTAGGTCCTTTCAACCCCTCTTAATTTTCTGCTTTCAAATACAATTGGATGCTTCTCTTGCATCAAAACAGCCCCAATACCTTCCCCTGATGCATCACACTGTAACTCGAAGGGTTTGGAGAAATCTGGTATGGCCAATACTGGGCAAGAACTCATGATTTTCTTGAACTTATCAAACACACTCTGAGCTTTTTCTGACCACATGAAAGCCCCCTTTTTAGTGAGGTCAGTAAGAGGAGCAGCACTTTGAGAATACCCCTTTACGAACCTTCTGTAGAAGCCACAAAGACCCAAGAATCCCTTCAAATGAGTCAGATTTTCTGGAGGTGGCCAATCTACTATAGCCTTGATCTTTTCTGGATCAACCTTCACCCCTTCAGCGCTGATTATATGGCCAAGGTAGAGCAGCTCCTTCATTCCAAATTCACATTTGGACTCTTTTGCAAACAAACTTTCTGATTCAAGAATGCTAAGCACTTCCTCCAAGTGCTTGAGGTGTTCTTCCCACGTCTTGCTGAAGATGAGAATATCATCAAAGAAAATTAACACAAATTTCCTCAACTGCTTCTGGAAAACTCTGTTCATGCAAGACTGGAAGGTGGCTGGAGCATTAGTCAAGCCAAAGGGCATGACTAGGAACTCAAAATGACCATAGTGGCATCTGAATGCCGTCTTCTCAACATCTGAGCCCCTCATCCGGATTTGATAGTAACCCGATCTCAAATCAATTTTGGAGAAGAATTTAGCACCATGTAGCTCATCAATGAGCTCATCGATCCGAGGAATAGGATACCGATTTTTTATTGTGCTTTGATTCAAGGCACGATAATCCACACACATGCGGATGGTGCCGTCCTTCTTCTTCACAAGAACTACAGCTGAAGCAAAAGGACTCTTGCTAGGGCGAATGAAGCCCATCTCCAGGAGTTCTCTTATGTTCTTCTCAATTTCATCCTTCTGCTTCTTAGGATATCTATACGGTGTTGTGATGACTGGTTTGGCCCCTTCCTTAAGTTCAATAACATGCTCAGCACCCCTTTCTGGTGGTGGCCCAGGTGGTAGATCAGCAAACACCTTACTCCTTTTGGTGAGTATAGATTGAATATCAGGAGGATATTCCCTCTTGGTCTCAACTGGACTAGCAGGAAGAACCATGCATTCCGCAGCCCACTCCACTTGGTCATGTCTAATCAGCCTTTCCATCCTTTTGAAAGAAACTATACGAGGACCACCATTAGACATTCCTCTCAAAACAACTCTCTTGCCATCAGATTGGAACTTGAGCTCCATTGTTTGTAGGTTGAGAGAGATTTCACCAAGTGAACGTAACCATTGTATGCCCAAAACTGCATCTGTGTCACCAATAGTAACCACATAGAAGTCATCTTTGACTTCATAGTTTCCCAACTGCAAGGACATGTTAGGAACTCTTCGTGTGCAGGAAATGTGAAACCCATCAGCCACCATGACTTTGAAGCCTTCAAATTCTTCAGTTTTGAGACCTCTCTTTGCAACCACACCTTCATCAATGAAGTTATGCGTTGCACCAGTATCAATTAATGCAACAATACGATGACCTCCAACTCCACCACGAACCTTGAAAGATTCGTTCTTTTGGAAACTAGAGAGTTGGGCAATAGGGCCCCCAACTCCTTGCTCATGATCGGACTCTTCTGTGGCTCTTTCATCCTCGCTGTCCCCAAAATAAGACTGCTGATCAGACATATCAGATGCTGATTCATAATCAGAATAGGTTCCCATTTGATTATAACGCCCTCTTCCAGGACATCTATGGCCTTTAGTCCAAGGCTCTAAACATGTGTAACACTTGCCCTCCTTTCTGAGCTGTTCACGTTGCTCTTCAGTCAATTTAGGTGGGAACTTCTTGTGCTGATTAGAAGAATGTCTTTTATCCTTATCCTTCTTATGGCCAAAAGGCTTAGGCGGAAATTTAGGCCTAGGGGCTGATAACTCCATACTACGAGCCTTCTTGATTGCCTCATCAAGACTTGGTGGATCGAAAGCTTTAACCCACCCTTTCAAGGGTTCAACCAAACCTTCAGAAAACAACACAACCAATCTTCTTTCGGTGATGTTGGGCACCATCACAGAAAGTCTCTGGAAATCAGCAATGTAAGAATCCAAGGAGCCATGCTGCTTGAGTTGTGCAAGCTCGCGAAATCTTACTTCAGGATCCTTAGTGTCGAACCTTTCAATCAGCTTGTTGGTGAATTCTCCATAGGTTCGAATAAGGTTATGGCCAAGAGTGACCAAACCATGGTACCACCATTCATGGGCAGCTCCCTCCAAATGAAGTGTTGCAAATTTGATGGCATCTTCTTCTGGCATGGGACGAAGTGATAGGTAGTTGTCTAACTTCTGAACCCACGATCTTGCTGAACACTTATCACTTCCATCGAAGTGAGCCAATGTTACCTTCCCTAAGGCTTGATGAAAATCTGTTCTAGGAGCCATATAAGCTCGGTTATCAACTCTTCCTCCGTGTCTTCTGTTTCTCTGATTCAAGAATTGATCAAAGGACCATTGGTCCCTAAGATCAGGTGGTAGGGTGGAGTACTCCATGTAGGCTTGCCTAGCATCGTCTACCAAAGGAACGGTAGCTTCAACTTGATGTTCATCCCTTGGAGTGAATGTAGGGAAAAGCGGTCTAGAGGCTGATCCGCTAGAGATAGTATCATGCTGTCCAATAGTTTTGCTGCCTCCATTACCATTGTTCCCATTGTTCCCATTGCTTCCATTGTTTCCATTATTCCCATTGTGTCCATTGACACCACTGCTTTCTCCTGTAGCATGGTTTTGATTCGGAGTATGGTTCTGAGAAGCTTGCTGATCCATTTTAGCAAGTAATCGAGACATCATCTCAATCATCCCATCAAACTTCTTTTCCATCCTTGCGTCCTTCTCTTCCATGGCTGTCCTAAGATTGTCTGACATGTTCTCAACTGTTTTACCCGTATCCACTGCTATTCCTGTTTCTCTCAAAGCCTCTGACAAGGTATCTGCTTCCGCACTGGCGGAAGCTGTACTGTTGTCTTCTGGCCTGACCTTTGGTGAAGTATCTGCAATCACTGTCACTCATCTGACCACTGAATCACTGTTGGGCACAGGTTGGCAGAATCATGGCTCTGATACCACTGTAATGAACCGAACCAATTTTTTTTTGTTTTTTCACAATTGATTACAATGCAACACGCACCCGTTAAGGTTAGCGTAAACCAGAACGATGCAGAAAGTAACTCTAACCAGAATGTACACCAGGATCCCGATGCGGGCAAGGTGTGAGCATTGGTCAGAGGATCTCAAAGTAAATGCTGAACAAGAACTCTAACCAGAGATGCGCCGGTGAACGACGAGCATTCGGTCAGAGGATCCCTATCTATTGCAATACTGAAAATGTAGCTCAACACCAAGTATGTGCTACTCGATCCGTGATGGATAAGAGGCGACCATATGGCGGAGACTAAGGAAATTACAATGCAAGAAAGTAAAAGGCGGCAAGCCAGCCTCTTCCACTTATTCAGTGGGGATTACAATTCAAAGAAATGAGAAGTAAGACAGAAAATGTTGATAGTACTACTAACAGCTTACAATAAGATAGAATATTCTCTTAAACTGAAGTTATATGTCTTTCCAAGCTGCAGATGATTAGTAAGCATTTACAATAACAAACTTGATTTCCAATGCTTGAATCTCAACCAAGGAACAACTTATCTCAAATCTGCTGTATCAGACCTGCACATAGAATGATGAAAATCTGCAACATAATATCCACTTAAATGTTCATAACTTGCTCAAATCACATCCTATTGACACCAGACGAAGTGCAGATTGCTTAAATGATGAAGGCGCCCAATTTGAAAGCTCAAAACCACACTAAACAACTCTCATTAATTTGCACACATCCCAAGACACCCCCTAAATGGTACGGCCCAGCTGCAAGGGCGATTTTGCTCAATAAAAATAAAGACACACAATTAAAATCTGAAAATCAGCTAGGAAGGTCGCCCTTTGTTGACAAACGGATAGATGCAATACCCAGAACGATAACATTTTTATTTTCTGAATTATGAGCAAATCTTACATTCTTCAATGTCATTCAGCAACATCAGAAATATGACAAAAACACAAACTAGAACTCCAAAATGCAAACCACTCAACTGAAATATGAAATAACTCAACTACAAGCTAACCTCTCAACTAGTTGCTATCTTTCAAGCAAGAAGATGAGCCAATGCTAGGAGGTGTGCTTTCCTCGAAGCGAGTGCCTGAAATCAATCCAGCAGCATAACGGTGTAGTAGACAGAAGATGCCAAATGAAGAGCTGAGGCCTGATTATATAGACGAGAGAGAAACATCTAGAAGCTTCCAGAGGGCGCCCTAACCCTAATTTCAAATTCACCTTTTCCCTCCAAAGATGGCGTCCATTTTCATCAATAAAACATTTCACTTTTTAAAATAAAAACAATCTTCTCAAAAGGGCGTCCCACTTCACTTGACTCAATATTTGACATATAAAATTTATAATTTATCTCCTTATGACGCCATGACCCTCAAAGTCCCCCTTTTTAAAAACAACTTAAAGTTGCACTGCTAGGCAAGGGGTATAATATTAAAATAATAATATTATAATAAAAATACTTATCTCTCCAAGAAAAATGCGCCCCAAGGCCAAGAACTGAAGTGCCAGCTGAAACAACTGAAGAAGTGATCCAACTGAACTGAACCCAAACTGTCCACTGCCAAAAATAGAATTTACTAAAAATAGTAAATTCGCGAAGTTGCCCGGAATGCCAAACTGAATACACCACTGCGAAGCTCTCTGAAAACCCAGAAAGAATCCGCAATCAGAATCCCAAACTCCAAGCAACAACCTCCTCAAAATTAGGAAACCCTAATTTCACCATCCGCACAGCCTACGGGTCTCCGGGATAGGCCAACGGTCAACAGAAACGATCACTGCTGAGAAGGGGACATTACATTGATAAATATCAATTTGGAGGTGGAAGCATTAGTTAGGGTGGCAATACCCTGATTCAGGAGTTATCTTGCGTGATTGGAAGTCAACTGAAAGAATCTCCACCAATTTTGGGATGCCTAGACATGAGAAAGTCTTAAAAAATTGTAACTCAAGTCAACTTGGGCCCACTTTGACTTTTAGGCGTCCAAGTCTTGGGAGTTAGAATTTTTTTGAAGATTTTCATCTTTTTCTGTGATGAATTGCCTCTGTTTGATCTTGAATTCCAGTTGCCTAATTGATCATATGGTTTGGCTGACAGATTCACTGTGGAGTTGGATCAACTCTAAAGAGATCTTACTAGAGGCTGCAAGCCCTGGAAATGACTTCTGGTGGCTTGAATTCTTGGGTGGCTTTTGCTAGAAGGGTGCATTTTCTTGCCAAACTTAGCCAATTTCTTGGATGATTTCCAATTTCTTTAATTTGACCTCCCGTGCTTCGATCTGTAGTTGTCGGTGATTGACGAATCTCATGATTGGGATGTTCAATCCATTGCAAAGCTAGAAACATTTCAAAAAAGATGGTTGGTTTCACAATCTCAGAAAACTGTTGTAGGGTGTCCAAATTCCTAAGTACCCCTGGCTTGCAAGGGCACTTTTGAACTTCTAAGACACAATTTTAACCTTGTAAGCTTTGACGAAATTTTAATGACCTAACCTGTACGTGAAATAAAAATTTCTTAATTTTAACAACAATAAGTAAAGAGAATTCCATTAACTTTTCCTTTCAATTTGAAAACATGATACAACATAATTCAACTTTTAATCTATTTCTTTTCAAAGAAATCAACAAAGTACTAAAGCACAATATACATACATACCTCATAAGCTTTTTTGAACAAATAGTAGTAAGAAGGTCCAGGAGTCCGTCCTTTCAAATCTTGGTACATTAGTCGCTTGCTGTGGAGGAGAAACATCACTCGGGTGCTTTTTCGCCAACCACAGACTTATAATGCAGTCCCCCGCACATCCATTATTCAATAGATGGCCCTCCCTTCGAACGAATAGATTGGTAGGGTATCCGTTAACAATTACCAACTGAGCATAGTGTTGTGTCCTACATAACTAGGTCCTGTGCATCCGACAACTCTTGAACTAGTATGTAATACAGGATCACGGTGAACTGACAGTGTAGTCTCAACTAACTGACATCTAGGTGGAAGTTGTGCATTTCACTACTTTGGCCAAAGTATTCCCATTCAATGTATAGAATGAAGGTCATCTATCACATGCACTACTCAAGGTCAATTTGACTTAAGGATTCCTTACTTTATGCATAGGTTTGTCCTTCAATGGGTAAAATGTACCCGAGACGTCCTATGACACACTAACCTACTAGAAATGAAACATCATAACCAGTAACCACAAAATCCCCTCCTATACTCGAAATCTTCATCCTAGGAGTTTCATAAGCTTATCTAAGTTAATCTAATAACTTAAGCTGTGTTCGTTACTTAATTCAATGCCTTCATTTCCGTCCTAGTTTTTAGTAACTACTTCAAGCATATTCCCCTTATATGGAGATCATACAAGTAATGCATTTCACACAAATATGTAACCTTTACCTTTATACAATTCACTTCCCAAGTACAAACAGGTATGCAATTCATATAATAACTCAATTTCTCAATTACAAAGAAATGCAGTTAATGAAATGACTTCCTACCAATGCACAAACAGTAAACACAAGAGATAATAATATTTTAGAATTCAAGAATAGACTTGATAGTAGAAGAATATCCCATGCCTGATTTTTAGCTTTCCTTCAAAAGATGAAGTCTCATTTTGTCTCCACAGTACCTCAGCTTAACTAATCAACTGGAAAATTCTCCACAAGCCTCTGCCTTTCACACTTAGTTTATACTCTCAAATTGAAAACCTTCGCACTCAGAAATATCTCACAGTTGAATAAAGCTCAGATAATTGATAATGGTGAACTGATAATTCGTCAATAGCAATTCTCAAGAATGAATAGATGACTTCTCAGAAATATAAATGGCTCTCAGAAATACAAATGGCTCTCAGCAAACAATTCTCACAAAATAATCTCCAGAAATAGATGAAACTCGGATTCAATGGGCTAGTGAAGAAGAATGAACAGGGGCGGCTATTTATGAGCCCCTTCCCATCGATTTCCACTTTAAATGGCATGAGAACTACAGAACTCAGTTTTGAATATTTCAACTAAGAAATGTGGCAGATTTACCAGAGGTGAGTCGACCTCAATCATTGAGAGCATTCAAAGAACATTTCAACTTGCATATGATGAACACTGGTGAATCGACACCTACAGGCGTCACTCTATTTTGGTGCGATTTCCAGAAATTTGTTTGATGATTCAACATTTAGGAATTAGTCAAGGTTGAATGAAATCCATATTGCCATTATTCATGTCTCAGCCAACAGCTTACAGGCTGCATTGGAGCTTCAACGACTTGGTCATGGCGTAAAAACTCCAGGCGCTTATTTTCTTCATTCGCCTCTTTTATTTTATTTCCCAAGTTTCTAATGTTTTGAATGATAAATATTTCAAACGCACTTTATAAGATTGACGCATTTAAAATGCCTTTTTCCCCATTTAACATTTCAATCATTCAATTTTCTCCCATGGTTGGTGACTTTTAAATCGGCTGGGTTTATAAACCTGATTTCCTTAGTTTTGTTTTCAATATAAACTCAAATGGAATATAATTTAATTCGATTTTTCCAATAATGAGATTTAAAATATTAAACTTAACATATATTATATATTATTTTACTTTATATATATATATATATATATATATATTTACATAATATATAATATATTTATATTTACATATATATATATGTCATTCTGTAACCATATCGTAATCCGATATGTACATATATATATATATATATAAGTTGTCAGGCAATAATAATATAATATTATTAATATCCACAAATATAATTGGTTGTGAGTATATATACGTGTATACGTCTGTATATATTCCTTTATGTGCACGTATATGTATGTATACCATATCGATGCATTCGTATGAACATATCCATTTGCTATCATACGTTTGTATCGATATGAATATACCTATGGATACGTGCATATACTATATACATGTATATATGCTCACATCCTAACCAATAATGTTACCATCTTAATGATTGTAATAACATAAATAGATACTTAGATAAACATCACTTATATACAGCATTCAAAAGTAGACAAGACTCCTAATGCCAACATACAAGCCTATGGATGACTTTCCCATAACTCAAACAAACTGACTTAGCTTACTCAGTCTAAGGGACGTGTGTGTATGCTCAAATGGTTTTCTTTACCGATTACCCGACCAAGCTCCTCTCTTGAGTGATATTTCCCCTCTACTTGGAGGAATGGTTGACACACCTACATTCAATGACACGCTAATGGGATTCATATTTTCACAACATAACAGTATACATAAAACATCTCAAAAGTTAGAATAAACATTACTCCATAACTTTGTATGCACATTCATCAAGAATAACATCAATAGAACTAGCATTTAAATGAGACAATCATTAAATGGAGACACATTCATATTGATAACAAGAAACAACATGTTTTATTCATCTCATTGATTCAATCATTACAATCAATTGCCCTATGCAATAGTAGCTATACAATTGGGGTGTAACATACTTCCCCCCTTATTATTCATCGTCCTCGATGAACTAAGGTATTATTCAAAAGCATAAAAAGAAAACTTAAGACTACATTTTATTTATCATTCTCGAATGGTTGAAGAATGTTAGGAAACTACTGCCGAAGCTCTACATAATCTTCCTAGGTTGCTGAGTCTTCAACGTACTGGTCCGACTGGACTTTATACTGAGAGACTTCTCTATTCCATAAGCAAAGCTTACAGGGTTCAAGCATCTTGATGGGCTCGAGCGTTACTACTCCGGGATCCTTTACTTGTAAACCAGTCCAATCAATAACATGATTATCACTTGGTATATACTTCTTAAGGTAGGACACATGGAAGACATTATGCATTTGGGCAAGAGCTGGTGGCAATGCGATTCGATAGGCTACAGGGTTTATTTCTTCTAAAACCTCAAAGGGTCCAACATATCGTGGGGCGAACTTGGAAGACTTTCCAAACTTGTTGGAGCTTTTGTGAGGTTTAACTCTCAAAAGTACCTTGTCGCCTATGGCAAAATTTCGGGGCACTCTCTTAGCATTTGCATAGCTCTTTTGTCGACTGTTAGCTTTGGCTAACCTTTGCTTTATAACTTTACTCCTCCATTTCTACTAACATTTCAGGTCGAAGACTTACTTGATCCTCAAGTTTATCCCAACTTATCGGAGTTCGACACTTTCGACCATACAAGGCTTCAAACGGAGCCATCTTTATTGTTGAATAGTATGAGTTGTTATAGGAAAATTCGACTAAAGGTAATTAGTCTTCCCACTTGTATTGTTGATCCATGCAATACACTCGAAGTAGGTCTTCAATTACTTGGTTTACTCTTTCAGTTTGCCCATCCGTTTCCGGATGATATGCTGAGCTAATATTTAGTTGAGTCCCAAGTGCAGAGAATAAGGTTTACCAAAACCTAGAAGTGATTCTTGCATCCCTATTAGATATGATCTTTTCGGGTATACCATGCAATCTAAACACTTCTTGCACAAATTTCCTTGCAATGAATGTTGCTCCATCAGTCAGATTTCCAGGTATAAAGTGAGCCACTTTAGTTAGCCTATCTACTACCACGAGTATGGCATTGTGCTTGTTCCTTGACATAGGTAACCCTTGCTCAAAATCCATACTTATCACTTGCCATTTCTATTCCGGAATGTCATGTGTGTATAGTAAACCTACTGGGTGATGATGCTCAGCTTTTACCCTTTGACACTTGAGGCATCTTGCTACATAGCTAGTAGCATCTCCCTTCATTCCTTTCCAGAAGTATAATGGCTTCACATCAGCCATCATTTTTATCACTCCTGGGTGTCCAGAATACGGGGCTTCATGCACTTCTTTCCACACCAGATTTCTCAAATTTCTCACATTAGGTACATATATTCTACCTTTGTACCTAAGCAATCCACTTGGTTCGAATTGGAAACCTTCATACCTTGGGTCTTGAGGATTTTCCATGAGTGCTTGCTTAACTTGTAAGTAGTACTCATCCTCTGTACATTTTTGGAGTACTTGGTCTTTGAAATCAATATGAATTGCAACAATTGAAGCTATGTAACGTCTCCAACTTAATGCATCAGCAACCCAATTTTCTTTTCCCTTGATGTAGCTGATATTAAAGTCATAATCAACGATCAACTCTAACCATCTCCTCTGCCTGGCATTTAGATTTGGTTGAGTGAAAAGATACCTTAACACACTATGATCAATCCTTAACTCAAAGGTTTTCCCTAGCAAATAGTGTCTCCACATTCGCAATGCATGGACAACAGCTGCCAACTCTAAATCATGTGAAGCATAATTCATCTCATATGGCTTTAGCTTCCTAGACTCGTATGCAATTACTTGGTTATCTTGCATCAGTACTCCTCCAAGCCCTTCTCCGCAAGCATCGGTGACAACCGTGAAACTTCCTTCAGGATCTGGTACCTTTAGGATTGGTGTGGTGGTCAGTTTCTCTTTGAGTAGGTCAAATGCTTTCTGACACTTCTCATTCCATTCAAACCTTTTCCCCTTCCTCTATAAAGAAGTTATAGGAAAAACAATTTTGTTTGCCACAAACTTCCTATAATATCCTTCCAAGCCCATAAAACTTCACTTTTGACACGTTTTTGGGTATAGGCCATTGAATTATTGCTGTGATCTTGGTTGGATCTACTGCAATACCTTCGGCTGAAATCACATGGCCCAAGTAATGCACTTTCTGTTGGAAGAAGGTACACTTGGAAAGTTTTCCGTACAACTTATGCTCTCACAACCGTTGTAAAACCATTTCTAAGTGCCTATTGTGTTCTTCGTTTCTAGAATAGATTAGAATGTCATCTAGAAATACTAGCACAAACTTGTCCAGGTAATCTCTGAACACACTATTCATAAGGTTCATAAATGTTGCTGGCGCATTTGTCAAACCAAATGGTAAAACCGTGAACTCATAGTGTCCATACCGAGTTCTGGAAGTAGTCTTAAAGATATCTTCATCTTTAACCCTTAGTTGGTGATATCCAGACCTTAGATCTATCTTTGAAAATACAGCTGCTCCTCTTACTTGATCAAACAGATTGTCAATTCGGGGCAGCGGGTATTTGTTCTTTACCTTAGCTTTGTTAAGCATACGATATTCAATGCATAGTCGCATAGTTCCATCCTCCTTTTTGACGAAGATTGCAGGTGCTCCCCAGGGTGAAACACTTGGTCTTATTAATTCTTTTGACAACAACTCAGCCAATTGTGCCTTGAGTTCTGCGAGTTCTGTAGTTGTCATCCTATAGGGTACCTTGGATACAGGCTTCGATCTGGGAATTATATCTATAGAAAAATCAAAGATTCTCTTTGGAGGTAGACCTAGTAGTTCCTCAGGAAATACATCAGAAAATTTCCTTAGCACTGGATACTTTTCCATATCTGAATTTCTCGATTCGTCAATCTCTCCATATTCTATCTCTTGTGGACTTTGGTTTTCAGGATCATCTAACTCTTCAATTTTCACTGCAAAGAGTTTACATCCTTTCTTTTTGGCTCTCAATAGTTGCATTGTTGAAATTTGTCTCACCTTCAGCTTTCTAGGTATTCCTTGCAATCTCACTTGATTCCCACAGTCATCTACACTCTACTGTCTTGGCATGACGGTCTACTATAGCCCTATGTCTCCATAGCCAATTCATTCCTAGGATGACATCATATGATCCTAACTTCAATGGTGAAACTGGGTAGCTCTAACTTAGCCTCGAAAAGACGTTGGTCCACCTTAGCTCTTGTACTGTTTGCATACTCAACATTCCATGACATAGCCATGTGCCCTGCCTTCCTAGACAATTGATTTGCTACTCTAGGAGTAATGAAATTTTCTGTAGAACCAGTATCAATAAGGATAGAGATCATAGGTAAGCCAAACAACTTACCTGATGTCTCGATCGATATTATCTAATAGTCAGCTTGCCTATCATCTACCGCAACATGGATCCTTTGCTGGAACATAGCCTTTTGAGAAGGCAGTGAGTTTCCATAGGGCTGGGAACCAGGAGCTTTATTAGGGCACTCCCTTGCATAGTGGTCTCCTTTGCACAAAAAACAACCCGTAGGTGGTCCTCTTCTCCCAGATGCTTCTCCGGATTTATAGTTAACTTCACTAGCCTTGCTATTGTTACCATTGTTGGAGTTGCTTCTTTTCCGATCTCTTCGGAATTCCTTTCCATTGTAATGAGATCTTTTTCCCTTTTGCTTGACAGCATCCTGAACATGTTCCTCCTTCCTTGGAGTTATTTTGGTGGACACATCGTTGTCCTTCTTCTGTTCCTTCCTCTCCTGATGATGGAAATCCGCTTTGAGCTTCTGCTCATGTTTAAAAGCTTTTTCATAAACAAGGTCCATGGTGGTTGGACCATGCATGTCCACCTCGCCTCCGATTTTACTGTTGAGTCCCAGTATGACCTTCCTAATTTAGAATTGTTCATCTTTATGATAGATTGGGACGTATCGAAGAAGTCGAGTAAACTTCTCCCAGTAATCATGGACCGACATAGTCCCTTGCTTTAGCTCCTCAAAATCAAAGACCTTTCGATTGTAAAAAAGTTGTGGCAACCAACGTTTGTGGAAGATTTAAACAAAGTCTCCCCAAGTCATCTTCCAGGAACTTATGTCAAGTTCCAACTTTTTATTCATCCACCAATTAGAGGCTTCACCTGCTAATTCGTATGCTCCCCATGCTGCCTTAGTTACCTCATCGTAGTTCCTTATTTTAAAATATTTCTCCATCTGGACTAGCCAGACTTCGGCTTCATTGCCTCCTGCACTGCCATCAATCTTTGGCGGGATTATCGTCTTCATATCATGAGGTAGCTCAGTAGACACTATCTTCCTGTTTCTTTTAGCAAAGTTGGTTGGTGACTTTTCCTTCTCATGATTGTGGTTATCACCACGTCCATGAGACGAACTTTCTCCTTCCGTGTTGTTGATGTTTATTTCCTTCTCCAATCCATCTTTCGCTCTTTCATTCTCTAGATTGGTTAACATTTCCAAAATCAAGTCGAGCCTCGCTTCCACTCCAGTGGTCCTTTGCTCGTCTTCTTTACTTGCGTTAGGTTTATTGCGCGTCCTCTCGTATGTTTTCACCATGGTTATAAGGTTGTATTAAACCCGGTGTTTTATCCAAGTTAGATTAATTAATCTTTCAATTAATGGAAAGCATAAAAGCATACATTCACATGATCACAAGATTTCCATGCAAGTTTTTAAGTCATACGCAATTTTAGATACACATTGAGTTTTATTTATAACAAGAGGATTTTCAATATCCCATCGGTTACATTGATTGACTATTAAGATAGTCAAGAGGAGAATATCCATCAAATTTATTCTCGGATACATAACTTAGAGGTGTATAGCCTATAGATTGAGAGTATTGTAGTTCTCTTTCATTTTCTTCATCTCTCATCTGCTCGTATCTATCTTAGAAAGGATAATACCCCTCAGATCTTTCATTAGTTACATAGTTGCGAGAATTACTGTTGATATGGTGTTCATCAACAGTATGGTCCACATTTTGATCTTGAGGACAATTCTCAACTGGGGGAGTCCTTGGTATATATCCCACAGACTCATTACCCGAAAAAAATAGTTATAACCTTGGCCAATGGAAGAACTCTAGGATCCCTAAATATGAATGCTGGACTGGTGCTTTCCTCGGAAGGCATGTCCCTGGATAGTGGTAAAGAATCTGACTTTTCTGGGGAGATGTTGGGTAAATGGTTGAATGTAGCTTCCATCTTCATTGTCCTCTTTACCTCGCCGATTCGGGAAAGAGCATGGCTAACAGTCTCAGTATTACTTAACCACATGGCGTTATAATGGTTGGTTCCTTCAATGGTCCTAATCATAGTTGAAAAACTCGCCAATTGCAAAAACTCGCCAAGCTCGGAAAATATGATACCAAAAAAACTCGGCAAAAGTTCGGAAAAAACTCGGCAAAAAACTCGGCAACTTAAAAAATTGCTTAAACTTCATTAAAAACACATTTTTTTTGCAAAATTCAAAGATAAGATGCATCCAATGATTCAATAAAATGAGTAAATAGAAGAAACAAGCTGAATCTAGTTATATTTGATTGATTTGAAAGAAAATTAGATACAAAATCGCATCCCCATGTGGAATGCTCAATACGCTGATACTGATAGTCTGAAACAAAATGAAAATAGCAAATAGTTTTTGTAAAACTGAAAGTAAATACAACATTAATATATTTCAGCTTTTACAAATTCACATCTTCCTCTTCCCATGTCTAGTACTTCTCACTACAGGAGAGGGTGTAGTTGTAGGCATTTGTTGTGGCTGCTCAACCTCCATCCTGGGTGTAGAGGCTACTGCTGGTGGCTCTGGCACTGCCAATGACTCCTCCTCAGGATCATCCTCAATGTCATCCAATGAGAATGCAAATCCACCCCCCTCCTCCATTGCCTGTCGCTCAAAGTCATAGATCTCATCCTCGGAAAACAATGAAGGTCGATCATCTTGCCTTGTCCAATCATTGTATGGATCTATCTCATCCAAATCAATTGGATCATCTGATATTTCCTTAACCTGTTTTGTGCGCAACCGAAGATTATATTGCACATATACAAGGTCATTCAAGCGTTTTTGAGCTAGTTTGTTCCTTTTCTTTGTATGGATGGCCTCAAACAAACTCCAATTACGCTCACAATTGGACGAACTACAAGGCTGTGATAAGACACGGAGGGAAAATTGTTGGAGATGTGGGGTATTTCCACCCCAATTTGACCACCAAACATCTACAAAAAACAAATTAAGAGTTACAAGAGAACTTAGAAACTTAGAAAGGAAAGTCAAAACTCAAAAGTTGAAAACATATTTTATCAAATTATCAATATTTGTAACTTGTAAATTTCAAATTTTATACCTGGTGGCTGATTGTGTATTGCTCTCTTTGCTAGCTCTAAAGAGAAGAGTGCACCCCTTTTTTCTCTATAACTTTGGATTTCATTAACAATGAGGTCTCCCGCATCAAGGTCAAGTGACATCCTTTGAATGCACTTCATGAGGCCCTCCATAACCTCTCCAGAAGGATCTGAGTAGGTGCTTGAATGGAAGAAATGAGGGTTCAAGAAGTACCCTGCTGCATGGAGGGGTTGGTGGAGTTGATGGTTCCACCTCCTGTCAATAATCTCCCAAATGGGATCAAATTTGAGGCTGTCCCCTTTATAATAATTTCTTATAGCCTCCTTGGCCCTATCCATGGCCTCATAAAGATATCCCATTGGGATTTTATCCCCATCTACCAAGCGGAGCACTCTAACCAAGGGCTCTGACACCTACAAATTACAATATAAAAATGCAAAAAGATTAGAGTTTCAAATTTACAATGAAAGACATTAAAAATTTTATTCAATTTGAATTCAAATTCAAAGTTTTGAAATTGAAGTTACCTTCACAATCTCTGCTGCCCTTTGTGCAAATTGGGTATCAAACACAATTTTTGACACCTTATCTCCTTCAGGCTTCTTCGAATAGGTTGAGTCCATCCATGGTTGACTCACAAACATTTGTTTTAAAGAAGTCAAAGAACTAAGAATGCTTTGCAACGTTAAGAAAATCGTTGCAAACCTTGTGACACTTGGCCTCACCAATTCTTTCCCATGGGTGTGCTCCCTCATCAAGCGAAGAACCCAAGGGTGATTGTAGATATATTTAGTGATCCTCCTCGCGTCCTCTACAACTGGTGTGACCCAATCTAGTTTTCCTATGTCCTCCAAAAGAAGGTCAAGGACATGGGCTGCACATGGTGTCCAAAAAATTGAGGGGTGTCTATCTTGGAGGAGTCTTCCTGCTGCCACATATGCTGCTGCATTATCAGTTATGATTTGCACAACATTTGCAATCCCCACCTCCATGCAAACTTCCTCCAACATCTTAGCCAAATTTTCTGCACTTTTTACAATGTGGGAGGCATCAATTGATTTTAAGAACACCACCTCTTCTTTGCATGCAACCAAGAAATTAATGATGGTACGGTTTTTTCCATCCGTCCACCCATCAGAAAGAATAGAGCAGCCATATTTTTGCCATTTTTCTTTTTGCTCCTCTACTGCTGCCCTTGCCCTTTCAGTTGCATTAGCAAGCAACCTACAAGTACAAAGTGAAATTAAGTACACAATTTTAATTTGTAAACAAAAAAAATAGCTTAAATTCATCATAAAATTATAAATTAAACTTAAAAAACATAAATTAAAGAACATAAATGATAAACTAACTTCCCACTCAAGTCCATGCGAGAAGGCGCCTTGTAGCCTTTTCTTGCAACTGTCAATGCGGTGACCAAATTCTACCAGTAAGGAGAACTCGCCATATTGAAAGGGATATTGTTAAAATACTAAAAATCTGCACAAGCAATGTCTGCTTGCTCATGCACCTCCCTATTCCATCCAGTCGCCTCTAAGGAAGGTTGTGCACCAAGTGTGTTTCTAGGCACAAAATAACTATCCAACCGTGTAGGTCCTGCAGTTGCCCCTACCCCTGGTGCTCTACTAGAGGAAGATGAAGGGATGGAGGTCGAGGCGTTAAAAATTGCCTTGAACTTCGCACACGTGGGCCGCGAAGAGAACCCACTATCTCCTGAGTAACATCATAATCATCATCCGACTCAATTGGAGCACCTTGAGAAGAGGCAATGGCTGCTTGCATTGCTGCTCTTGCCTTCTCTCTTTGCACTTTTTTTTCTTCTGCAGCTGAAAGTATGGCATTCATATGTCTTTTTATTTCTTCTGTGGTTTGAGGACATTCCTTAGCATCACGTTGAGGGATGCCTGCAAGGTGGTACTTGAGGCGATTGATGCCTCCACGATATACTTTTTTACATGGAATGCAATATACTGTGCCAGGTATGGGTCCTAGATAAGCATACTTCCAGGCAGGATCTCTAGCTCCTGGAGGATGTTTGCCTACAAATCCTGCAGGCATGGATGGGACAGAGCCTGAGGCAGAAGCGGGTTCAAAGGCCATTATCAATTAATTATTAACCTACACAAAGTGAAAGTCAAAGCACAACTTGTTAGTTTTTGATAGAAAATTTAAAAACAAGCTAAATTAGATTAAATCAAAAGAGATTACTTTAAGTTTAAATTACTAAAAATCTATCACTAGATTCTAAACATTTTTATAACAAAAAAATTGGATTTAAAAAAAAAAATAATAAGTAGGGTTTCAAAAAAATGTGAAAAAATGTAAAAATCTGAAAATTACTTCAAACTAGTAAAAAATTAAGCTAATCTAAAAGATTGCAAGTATGTTATTCAACAAAAAAGAGGATTCAAAACAAAAAAAATAACTAGGGTTTTAAGAAAATTTAATAAAAATGAAAAAATCAGCAAAATATGTTAAAAAATCAGAAAAATTCATAAAAAAATCTTGTTTTCATGAATCTAAATCTTGTTTTGATGAATCTAAATGCATTTAAATCATTTTCACACTACATTCAGATGATTTTTAAACATAGAACCAACAAGAATGAAGAAATTTTTTTTTAAAAAAAAAGAATAAAAAAAATGAGAAACCCTACCTGGAAATCAGATTTGCCTTCTAAATTCAATGTAAATGCCCTTCAAATCTTGTCTTTTGGATGTAAAATTGCTGCAAATGAGTGCACAATGCCTTGGAGATGTTTTTTGTTGAGTGTGGAATGAGAATGAATGAAAAAAATAAACTTGAAATCGCTTATTAGCGGCTGCCTGGGCGTGTGAATGGTCGCGCGAGTTTTTTTCAAAACTCACCGTACATTCTGGAAAAACTCGCCAAAAGTACGGCGAGTTTTTTAGAATGTACGGCGAGTTTTCCAGGCGTACAATTGCCTGGAAAACTCGCCAGGCCAAAAAACTCGCGAGTTTTCAAAAACTCGTCGAGTTTTTGGCGAGTCTTGCATCTATGGTCCTAATAATGGCCTCTTTTTCCTTCTTGGCCTTTAGGTAATGTTTTGTAAGAGACCTGGTGTCTCTAAACCCCGACTGATGTTCTGAATGCAATTGATTTTTTTTGTGTTTGCTGGTTTTTGAAAGTTTTTGTAATTTTTTTTGTGATTTTTGCAATATAAGATTTATGCAATTTTTTGAAATAACTAATGCTAGGAATTGATAAAATGCAAGGAATGGAATTCAACAGCAATAAATATTTGTTTTGAACTGCAATTGCCTTTATATTTCAAGTAAATGATTACAATACTAAAAGGCAAACATGCAATGAAAAAGGCAGCTGTTATATGAATTTAAGATCCTGATTTTATTCGCAGCAATTAATGAATAGCTGAAGAAGTACAGCTTGCTCAAAGTACAATGATTTCCAACCAAAAAATGGTGCCATATGCTCCTTAAAGAATATGCGCCCCAACTGGTGATGGAATTGAACCAAAAGGCAAGGCGTTTTTGCTTTGAATCCACACGCCAAGCAGCTGAGATGGTACGGTCCTAACAGCAAAGAATGAGTCGTACGGCTGGGAAGAATAAGACTGAAATTTAATTGATAAAAGCCGAAAGTCGTCCTTCCTTCAATCTGATAATTTCCCCTTTCAAACCCTTGCTAATAACTTCTCAATAAGCTCTAGTATGGCCTCTGAATGGAACCACGCTGATTAGCAATCTTCAGTTGATCTTTCACAACCTCAGTATGCTTGATTCTGAAGAGGGAACGTTCTCCAAAATCTGATTTGTAGAAACCCTTGTTTCTCAAACTCCAATTTTCTCAGAGAGATGAAGACAAATTAAAATAATCAATCATAATGAGTTTCATTTGTCCTTTGTGAAATAAATACTCTCTTCAATAAGCTTGACCCTCCAAAAAGGCAATTTAAAATGCATTTAATAATATTAAATTCACCCCCTTTTTGACTTAGGCTCAATAATCAATAAATGGCGTCCACTTTACTGAGTAATAAATACTCACTTAAATAATATAACGCTCCTTTATTATAAAGTAATAAAATAACTTTATAATAAGCCATTTAATTAATATTTCACTTAATTGACTTTATAATATAAAGTCATAATAATAATAATCATTTAATTATCATTAAATGCTTCAATATTCTTTGTTTGCTCAACCAACTGCCAAACCAGGTCGAAATTGAGATAGCCAACTGAGCCAGGTGCCTTGCCAGAAATAGTAACTCCTGATGGCCTAACTTACTATAAATAGTAAGTGCCTGAATAACACTTTGTAAGCATCTGCAAAGGCCCAAACTTGAATCAAACTATGCAGTAATGTTGACAAACTTTGGATAACTGCAATGGAAGACCCTCTAATCATAACTGTCAGCCTATGAGGGTCAAAATGATAGGCTAACCCCTCAATCATCTGAACTACCTAGGAAGGGGACATTACACGTTCATTGTCGATTACAAACTTCCTAGCTATTAATCTGACACGTACCATCCTGACACAAGAATTTTTCCGCAACATTAGATAATGTTTGGAAAAGGAAAACATGATGAGCTCATAGGTTCCTAGTGTTAAACCTAGTAGCTCTAATACCGCATGTAATGATCTAACCCGTACGTGAAATAAAAATTTCTTAATTTTAACAACAATAAGTAAAGACAATGCCATTTCAATAAAAAAATTCCGTTCAATTTGAAAACATGATACAACATAATTCAAATTTTAATCTATTTCTTTTCAAAGAAATCAACAAAGTAATAAAGCACAAGATACATACATAGCTCATAAGCTTTTTTGAACAAATAGTAGTAAGAAGGTCCATGAATCCGTCCTTTCAAATCTTGGTACATCGACTGCTTGCTGTGGAGGAGAAACATCACTCGGGCGCTTTTCCACCAACCACGGACTTATAATGCAGTCCCCCGCACATCAATCATTCAATAGATGGCCCTCCCTTCGAACGAAGAGATTAGTAGGGTATCCGTTAACGATTACCAACTGAGCATAGTGTTGTGTCCTACATAACTAGGTCTTGTGCATCCAGCAACTCTCGAACTAGTATGTAATATGGGATCACAGTAAACTGACAGTGTAGTCTCAACTAACTCACATCTAGGTGGAAGTTGTACATTTCACTACTTTGGCCAAAGTATTCCCATTCAATGTATAGAATGAAGGTCATCTATCACATGCCCTAGTCAGGGTCAATTTGACTGAAGGCTTCCTTACTCTATGCATAGGTTTGTCCTTCAATGGGTAAAACGTACCCCAAACATACTACGACACACTAACCTACTAGAAATGACACATCATAACCAGTAACCACAAAATCCCCTCCTATACTCGAAATCTTCATCCTAGGAGTTTCATAAGCTTATCTAAGTTAATCTAATAATTTAAGCTGTGTTTGTTACTTAATTCAATGCCTTCATTTCCGTCCTAGTATTTAGTAACTACTTCAAGCATATTCCCCTTATATGGAGATCATACAAGTAATGCATTTCACACAAATATGCAACCTTATCCTTTATACAATTCACTTCCTAAGTACAAACAGGTATGCAATTCATATAATAACTCAATTTCTCTATTACAAAGAAATGCAGTTAATGAAATGACTTCCTACCAATGCACAAACAATAAACACAAAAGATAATAACATTTTAGAATTCAAGAATAGACTTGATAGTAGAAGAATATCCCATGCCTAATTTTTTGCTTTCCTTCAAAAGATGAAGTCTCAGTCTGTCTCCACAGTACCTTAGCTTAATTAATCAACTGGAAAATTCTCCACAAGCCTCCGCCTTTCACACTCAAGTTACTCTCAAATTGAAAACCTTCTCACTCAGAAATATCTCACAGCTAAATAAAGTTCAGATAATTGATAATGGTGAATTGGTAATTCCTCAATAGCAATTCTCAGGAATGAATAGATGACTTCTCATAAATATAAATGGCTCTCAAAAATACAAATGGCTCTTAGCAAACAATGCTCACAAAATAATCTCCAGAAATAGATGAAACTCGGATTCAATGAGCTAGTGAAGAAGAATGAACAGGGGCGACTATTTATAGAGCCCCTACCCATCGATTTCCACTTTAAATGGCATGAGAACTGACAAAACTTAGTTTTGAATATTTCAACTAAGAAATGTGGCGGATTTACTAGAGGTGAGTCAACCTCAATCATTGAGAGCATTCAAAGAACATTTCAACTTGCATATGATGAACACTGGTGAATCGACACCTACAGGCGTCACTCTGTTTTGGCGCGATTTCCAAAAATCTATTTGATGATTCAACATTTAGGAATTAGTCAAGGTTGAATGAAATCCAGATTGCCATTATTCATGGCTCAGCCAACAACTTACAGGCTGCGTTGGAGCTTCAACGACTTGGTCATGGCATAAAAACTCTAGCCGCGTGTATTCTTCATTCGCCTCTTTTATTTTATTTCCCAAGTTTCTAATATTTTGAATGATAAATATTTCAAACGCACTTTATAAGATTGATGCATTTAAAATGCCTTTTCCCCCATTTAACATTTTAATCATTCGATTTTCTCCCATGGTTGGTGACTTTTAAATCGGCTGGGTTTATAAACTTGATTTCCTTAGTTTTGTTTTCAATATAAACTCAAATGGAATATAATTTAATTCAATTTTTCCAATAATGAGATTTAAAATATTAAACTTAACATATATTATATATTATTTATATATATAAATATATTAGAGTAATCATTAATATATACATATACATATACATATACATATATATATATATATATGTCATTTTGTAACCATATTGTAATCCGATATGTACATATATATATATTCATATATATATAAGTTGTCAAGCAATAATAATATATTATTATTAATATCCACAAATATCATTGGTTGTGAGTATATATACATGTATATACATCCGTATATATTCCTTTATGTGCATGTATATGTATGTATACCATATCGATGCATTCTTATGAGCATGTCCATTTGCTATCATACGTTTGTATCGATATGAATATATCTATGGATACATGCATATACTATATACATGTATATATGCTCACCTCCTAACCAATAATGTTACCATCTTAATGATCGTAGTAACATAAATAGATACATAGATAAACATCACTTATATACAGCATTCAAAAGTAGACAAGACTCCTAATGCCAACATACAAGCCTACGGATGTCTTACCCATAACTCAAACAAATTGACTTAGCTTACTCAGTCTAAGGGACGTGTGTGTATGCTCAAATGGTTCTCTTTACCGATTACCCAACCAAGCTCCTCTCCTGAGTTATATTTCCCCTTTGCCTGGAGGAATGGTTCGCACACCTGCATTCAATGACACGTTAACGGGAGTCGTATGTTCACAACATAACAATATACATAAAACATCTCAAAAGTTAGAATAAACATTACTCCATAACTTTGTATGCACATTCATCAAGAATAACATCAATAGAACTAACATTTAAATGAGACAATCATTAAATGGAGACACATTCATATTGATAACAAGAAACAACATGTTTTATTCATCTCATTGATTCAATCATTACAATCAATTGCCCTATGCAATAGTAGCTATACAATTGGGGTGTAACAGAAATGCTCCAATTTGACCTTCATTGTTGGATGTTTGACTGTTCCAGTGAACTTGTTGATAGATTCATCGCAAAAACTAATTAAAATGGAGGACTTCCTGGAAGTTGTAACACCTGAAAGCTGCATCTGAGGCCTCAAAAGTTTGGTGCCTTTTGCTAGCCAGGTGCATTTTTGCTCAGTGTTTGTAATGTCCCCTTCTTAGAGGTGATCGTTTCTGTTGACCGTTGGCCTATTCCAGAGACCCGTAGGCTACGCGGATGGTGAAATTAGTGTTTCCTAATTTTGAGGAGGTTGTTGCTTGAAGTTTGGAATTCTGATTGCGGATTCTTTCTGGGTTTTCAGAGAGCTTCGCAGTGGTATGTTCAGTTTGGCATTTCGAGCGACTTCACGAATTTACTATTTTTAGTAAATTCTATTTTTGGCAGTGGACAGGCGGGGTTTAGTTCAGTTGGTCTTCTTCTTCAGTTGGTTCAGCTGGCACTTCAGTTTTTGGCCTTGGATGCATTTTTCTTGGAGAGAAGTATTTTTCATTATAATATTATATTTTAATATTATAGCACCCCTTTACCTAGCAGTACAACTTCATGTTGTTTTTAAAAAGGGGACTTAAAGGGTCAAGGCGTCATGGAGATAAATTATGTTTTAAAAGTCAAATATTGAGCTAAGAGAAATGGACGCCCACTTAAGGTGATTGACTTTTATTTTAAAAAGTGAAATATTTCAGTAAGTGAAAAAGGACGCCATCTTTTGGAGGGAAATGTTGAATTTGAAATTAGGGTTTTGGGCGCCCTTCTTGAAGCTTCTAGATGGTTCTCTCATGTCTATATAATCAGGCCTCAGCTCTTCATTTGGTATCTTTTGTCTACTACACCCTTATGCTGCTGAATTGTCTTCAGGCACTCGCTTCGAGGAAAGCACACCTCCTAGCATTGGCTCATCTTCTTGCTTGAAAGATAGCAACTAGTTGAGAGGTTAGCTTGTAGTTGGGTTGTTTTGCATTGTAGTTGAGTTTTATTGCATTTGGTAGATGTTATTCAAGCATTTTGTCATATTTCAGAGTTGTTGATGTTGCATAGCTGTAGGCAGTTTTCATTCATAAATCAAAAATACAAAAAGATATTGTTCTGGGTGTTGGTTATTTCATCTTGTCTACTTGGGGCGACCCTTCTTGCAAATTTGTAGAATTTATAACGAAGTTTCTGATTTTTCCTAGCAAAATCGCCCTACAAGAGGGCCGTACCATTTAGGAAATACCTTGGGATGTGTGCAAAATAAATGGGAGTTATTTGGTGAGGTTTTAAGTGTTCATTTTGGGCGCCTTCATCATTAGAGCAATCTGCAATTCGTTCCATGTCATTAGAATGTGATTTGAGCAAGTTATGAACATTTGAGTGAGTATTATGTTGCAGATTTCATCATTTTATGTTGCAGGTCTGATATATCAGAATTAAGAAAGTTGTCTCCTTGGTTGGGATTGAGCATTGAAAGTTACATTTGGTATTTGGTAGACATTCTACACAGTTGCAGCAATGAAGACTTGAAAAACTCTAGATTTAAATGAACACTCTGACATATTGTAAGCTGTTAGTAGTACTATCAGCCATTCTCTCTTATCTTGCATTTAATCTATTGTATTTCCGACTGAATAAGTGGAAGAGGCTGGCTTGCTACCTATTTACTTTCAGTTGAGTAGTTTAGGGACCCTCTGACCATATGCTCGCCATCACTCGGCGCCATTCTTGGTTAGGGTTATGTTTTGTTCATCATGCATTGATCCTCTGACCATATGCTCGTCTGCACAGGCGCATTCTTGGTTAGAGTTCCCTTCAGTTGCATTTGCATTAGATCCTTTGACCAATGCTCACACCTTGCCCACATCGGGATCCTGGTGTACATTCTGGTTAGAGTTACTTTCTGCATCGTTTTGGTTTAGTGCTAACCTTAACGGGTGCGTGTTGAATTGTAATCTCATTGCAAAAACAAACAAAAAAATTGTCTGGATCATTACAGTGTTAGACAATTATCGTGGTTTTCAACTTTTCCTTTGTTTTACGTGTTCGTTTGATCTTCATTTGTCGGCATTCGACAGGTCTTCTGAGTTGGTAGATAGATTCATTGCGGAGCTGGACTGAAGTCAAGATGAATTGCTTGGAGGCTGCAAACTCTGAAACTGACTTTGATGCTTCATATTCATGGCCACCCCTGGCCTGTAGGGGTGCTTTTCCTCTTTGGACTTCATCAATTTCGAGTTTGCTGACTTTTAGCATTTCCCACTCGATCCTTGTTTGTGAGTGTTTCACCAATCTCGTGATCAAGATGCTGGATTCATCGTGAAGCTGGCAGAATTCTAGAGAGAAGCCCCAAAATTGCAAATCTCAATGACTGTATATGAGGCCTTGAATTCATGGGTACCCCTAGCCTGTAGGGGCACTTTTGGCTCTAGTTGGCAATCATTCTTTGAAACTTTACACCTCTTGGTGCTTCGCGTTCAACGTCTTGCGAACTGTGTTGACTGTGTTGTTGACGACGCGACCGTGTTCACCATTGTGATTGCTTTCACCATTCTGCGTGCACGGACATTTGAAAATTTGGCCAAGGCATTGACTACAAAGGCATCTCCCTTGTGACAAGGCATGTATCTTCTAGACTTAGATTATTTTTTGCATTTTCAACTTTTGAAATTCCCCTCCATCATTGAGCATCTTTTCAAGCATCTTTTGCCATAGAATCGTTTGTGCAGTTTCTAAAGCTTAGATCTTGATTCTTGGTACTAGCCATTGGCCATTGATGACCTCAGAGGTCCTATCTTTTCTCCTAAAAAAGTGAAGTAGGCCCACTAGAGCAAAACTGACTTTTTGATGATTTTGACTTGACCAGTGTGATCGTAACGAAGAATTAACCTATCAAAATTATTTTGAGTCATTTCTTATAAGGTCCTATTTTTAGGGTTTTTTTCCTAAAAAAGGGGCCTAAAACCCTTATTTTTAAAATTTTCAAAATTTGCTAGTATCCTTCTAACAATAAACCCACAAAAAGCCCATGCTTCGTTTGACCTAAAATTGACTTTTGACAAAAATTTTACAAGATTTAGACCATTTTTACCAAAATGCCTTATTGAAGCAAAAATTTTATTTTGGGTACAACACATTCCATTTCCACGCCCATAACTATTGATGTCAATTTATTTAAATTCTTCCAAACCTTTGTGGTCTAAACCAACTTATAATCTGATTGTAATTAATTTGTCTTGCTTGCAAGACTCCACAAATTAATTGACTTTGATCAACTCACGAACACCTAGGGAAGATCTCTCACCACCGTGGATGTATTCTCCATGAGGTTTTCTGTCCTTATGAAGTTCTTGAAATACTTCTCTACTCAATTCCCCAAAAAATAATTCCCGTATATGAAAATGAGCTCAAAAGTAATATTTTATTCCCTTTCCCAAATTCCAATGCCTCCTTTTGAGAACAAAATAATATTTAATCAATTCTTTATGTCTCCCTTTAATTTCCCAAATCAGCATTAAAATAATCTTTTAAATATTTTCTCTTATTTAGCTACCTCTTATTGACAAATAAGTCACTTTTAAATATTTGAATAAATAGTTAAATACTTAAATGAACTTATAATTAAATAATAACTTAAAGCATTTATTTCATTTCTTCTACTTGACTTTCAGAAACACCTTTGGAAGTTTCGAACACCAAAAACTGACACGGAATAACGTTGAACTCTACTACTACAAGAACTACGAATCTCCTTGAACCATCTGATTAGCCTATGGGAATACTCAACAACTGGCTAAACTCATGAGGGGGACATTACAGAAGAAGGTGTTGTCATTATCAGTTTCAATTGGTTTTCTTTCATTCATAATAATTGGAAATCAGGCTTATGAGACAAGAGCTATTATGAGTCTTGTGCTCATACGCTAGGCAAAAAGATAGACAAATAGATAGTTGTTTCATTCTATGCAAAGTCCTGTCCCCACAAAAGTCTTGTATAGTGTGAAGTTGAACAACTTTAAATTTTATTTGTAGCTTAGCCTTTAGGGTAGTTTTAGATCTTAGGGAGTTCCACCTTATAATTTTCCTAGAGGTTTTACCTCACATACTGTTCCAATTTGAGTTGTCTTAAAAGAGACTGAAATGCTAATAGAGTATAAATTTTCAAGATATGATGAGGCCATTTCAAATTTAACACTTGTAACATTATATTTTGGCATTAATAATATTTACTTTTTTCCACATTTTATGCATATCTTATTCTTGTGATCTTAATCTTTTATAGAAATTATGCATCTAGTAGTAAAAAATTATTTGAATCAACTATTAAGTAGGCATCATTACACTATGTGCCTTATTTTATAATCATGTACACAACGAGCATAGATGGTATGATAGTGTGAGAGTTTGACCGTGAAGGACTTTACAATCATAATATATTATCAACATTCTTTCTTATGGCAACAATATCTAATAAAGGTATAGATCTTAAGTTTATCAGTTTTAATCAATGTTAGTAGTTATTATAGTCACAAGTTTTTGACTCTCGAGGACTTCTTATCACTACACTTTATCTTTCAAGCATTATTTACTTGTTATTTGTCATATCTTTTAAAGCTTTTTATTCCACATTATACAAATTCTTGAAAATTTATTTGAACTTCAGGGTTTTGTGGGGATGCTTTGGGCACTAGTAAATATTA
The DNA here is from genome assembly GCA_007258455.2 of Sequoia sempervirens. NCBI lineage: Eukaryota > Viridiplantae > Streptophyta > Pinopsida > Cupressales > Cupressaceae > Sequoia > Sequoia sempervirens. The sequence continues at coordinate 30,279 of VDFB02356617.1, read as the reverse complement.
TTGGTTATACTGTTGAATTCCATTGTTTTTTTTTCATTAACTTCTTATTTCCTTATCTCCAATTAGATATACCATGCAGGGTTTATAAAAAAATTACTTATGATCAATTCTTTAGTTAAATAAGTTTGCTAGACGTTTGAATTTTGATCTTTTCTTTTATTTTTGCATTTGTAGAGCCAGAATACAAGTTCAAAGTGCAAAGGACCAATTTTTTTCCACAACCAAATGTGAGTGAACTTTTTTTCAGTATGAATATAAATTCTCCTATGGTAGAAAATTTGATTTTGGGCTCTTAGGATATTTTGTTTTGCTTTTAAACATTTTACGTAAAAATGAAAGCCTCAAATAAAAACATTGTAATGTCTTTTCTTTCCCAGATATTCTGCAGTTCAAGATAAATATGTAGATCTTGTGCTTTGCATACCATTGTTCAATCATCAATGTACCAATCTTTTATTTTCATGTAGTTTATCTTATTGCACTTTTGGATTGTTTGTGATGCAGTCAAGGATACATGATCAAATTAAGGACAGCCTTATCCTTGCAGCCAAGAGCCCCAACTCACTATAGTGACACCCACCATCCAATTATGAAGACATTTGAGGTTACTCGGTTACTGAAATTTACAGAAAATACATTACAAAAGACATCCATCATTCTAGATGTTCTTTGAACATTAAAGATTCAAGATGGGACAACTACAACACAAACTTCACATTTTATTAACCATTTTCGTTATCACATCAATGAGGACTTTTCACATCAATCACATCCAAATATCAAAATCAAAAGGGTTTTCATCCTCCGGATCTGTTCTAATCAAATCGATGGGATTAGAAGTTTTGTGCTTAATCATATCAATGAGGACTCTGAGTCTAGCTAAGATGTGGCAACGGTGCTGTGGCTGAAAAGATAAATTAATTTGATAATATATCCATGGTAGGAACATTATCCAAACCCATACCGTGACTAGTAACTTAGACTTGAACCATATTTTAGAAAAATGGTGGAGATTTGGCATGGCTTAACCATCCCAAAAGTGTGCCCATAAGACCTAGGGGGAGTTTTTTATCACTTATGCCAAGTTTTCAATTAATGGGCAAAGATTTATATGATTTAAGCCACATTTTTCTATCCTAGATGGAAGTTCTAAGTGGCGTAGCCACTACTGCTGTTTGTTAAGCAAATTTTAGCCACCTTCAGTGGAAATTTCATTTGGTAAAGCCCTGGTAAAGTTGCTTCTATTTCACCATAGGTAGAATCAGTACCTCATGCCACCCTCTATTATTAATGTTGTTGGGTGGAGAAACTCTTCACATATACCACCCTTTGTTAGACTTGGCAAAAAACTCTAAGTGGCGAAGCCACTTCATATGTGCACCTATGATAGTGAGATGGGAAATTCAAGCCATGATGCCACATTTCAAGACCTTTGAGAAAATTCTAGATGGTCAAATCATTTCAATTGTGTGCCCATGTTAGTGGAGATTTTAGTCTCATGAGCTAGTGGAGTTTTCTTTCACATGATCCAAGTCAAAAAAATGGCCACTTGAACCATTTTAATGATTGTAGTTGGAGTTTCCATGTGGCAAAGGCATTCAAAATGTGTGCCTTCCATGCCTTGATCAATTTCAAAGTTTTCATCTATATCACTGCCATTGACAACCTTTGATCCTCATCATTATTTTATTACAAAATGGCTACAACCTATTTTAACTTGCACAAAATTGTTAGTCAAAAACAAGACAACATAACAACTTTGCAAATAAATAGGTTAAGCTACAATTTGAAGGGATTTAGACATATTGACACTCAGTCATGATGACAAATGGGAAACAGGTAAGTGTGAACATTGAATTTTGTAGGGGTGCAACAATTGGCTCTTTCTAGGGGGCTAGGGGAGAAATTTGAGTCATAGGACTTTAGAATCTGTGGCAGAAAATTTGGTTGGTGCCCTATCTCTAGACGATAGAATCAAGCCTATTCCTTACACCTAAACAGATGGCTACCCTAACATAAATGAAAACAATGACATAAGCAAACACATTATGGAAACATGAACATAGAAAATGATAATTACTATCTATGAATGGCCATGGGGAGACAAATTAACTTGACAAAACCATTTACAAGTTGGATAAAGTAGCAACCCCTCCATTTGAGCTTAGAGTTCAACTCTTGTAGCATGCATCTTTGAAACCTTTGAGAAATATTGATTGAAATCCATGGTTCATGATGGTATGAATGATCCTGCAGGGAAACCTTAAGTTTAAATTCATGAATGTTTTGCAGTTTTGGAAAATATCTTACTTCATTGAAACTTATCTCCATCTAGTGGATATACTTTTCTTTTGAATATCCCTTGCAAAATCCTACTATTGTAGCACATATTTAGGAATAATGACCACCTTACATTTCATTTACTCTTCTTCAAATGCCACTTTGTCATATTCAATCATAAACTTAGATCAAACATTATTGTCCAAAAGATGCTAGAGTTGTTGATGAAAGATCTCAATCACTTGGAAGTTTGAAACTGGTGCTGATTGTGAACCTTGGGTAAGCAACATTTTAATTTCTTCACTTGCACTTTCTAAAACATGATCTAATAAGCCCATTGCTGGAAATATTGTCATTGATGTTAAAGGGGCATGGATATTTTTGTCATTGATGCCGAATTATGCAAGGATAAATAATTGGAAAGTGTTGTCATTGATGTCAAAAGAACTTGAAGGCCAAAAGAGATCATTGAGGAAGGAAGTGAATCGCCATATCAAAATCAAGATCATCTGAATGTGTTTATGAGCAACCCTCTATGAAGTTGCCGCCCTCACAAAGGGAAATAAAAATTTAATTTTATCTATTTCTAAGGGCCGACCCTTAGACTCCTAGTGCCCTCATGGGGTGACTAAAACAATTAAATTAAATTAAATTAAATCCCAAGGTTGAATATTGATAACTCCATTCAAGGGTTATGAATTGCACGATATGATGATAACAATTTCAGAGAAAACTTTAATTCAGGGTTTGAAGGATTTATCAGGAACTTGCTGATATATTGATCATAATTTCAGAGTAAAGGTATTTACTGAGGTTTATGAAGAATTTTTCAGAGTTGTTTGCTTGTATGAAGTTTGCCAGCATGGACGCCAAAGGTTGAATAGAGTTCTTGAAGATATTATAAATATGTCTTAGATGTTAATGTGGGTGCCAAGGAAGAATGGTAGTTATTTCATTTTGGGTGATTAATATTTGGAGATCCTTTATTATTGCTGGTCGTGGGGTTTGGATAAAGAAGACGTGGGATTATATATTCTAATATATCTTATTGCTAGCCTTGGGAGTTGGTTTTGGGAAGCTGTGGCATCTTCATGAGTTTGCTGTGATCAAAAACAAAAAGGCTAGGTGCCAAAGAGCTCCATATTGCTGGGTGATATTCCTATTAGAGCCACCAACCTAGGAGAATCTTGTAGTCGCCATCCTCAGTGCTAAGCATTGCCATCCTCAGTGTTAAGCATGGAGTTTCCTGCTTACACTGGGGCCGATCTGCAATAGTTTGAAGCTGTCTAATGATTGGCTGTAGCGTTTCCATAAGGTGCCAATATAGTTTCCAGATCTCCCTGCATTTAATACTCTATATTGCATTTTGAATATCAGATTTATGTAATTGGCTGTTGCTTACCTGAACATGAATATTATATGTTCAATCATATGCTGCTGTTATGATTCTCTGTGATGCAATGGTTAAATGTTATTTCTGATTCACTGGTATTAAAGGAGTATCTCTTATGACAAGTTAATGCATACAATTCCTATTCAAACACCTGCTGGAAATAACTCAGATTAGTTGCAAGAGAACTATTTGACAATATGCCTGCATTATCCAACATTGGGAAATTGTGAAATATTGTTCCAAACTGGGGTGGGACATTACAAAGGTAGTATTGATACAAAGCTTAACATTGTTCTTCACTACAATTGAGTTAATAAAACCTTGCACAAGAACATATAATACTTAGATCACTTATGCAAATGACAATCTTTGCAGCATAAGAACAACTTCAACTACCATTGAGAATATCTTGTACCCAAGGCACATATTTATAGGTCTATGCTTTTAGGGATTTGGGAATAATTATTTATTCTGGCTTTAGAAAAAAAAAGTAAACCTTCAAAAAGTTGCAAAAGAGCAGGAAAGATATTTTAAAGAAAAATTAAACCTAAACAACTAATGAAAAACTAATTAAAGTAGTCTAATACAGTGTCTCAACTCTTTGCTCCAAAATAGAGCATGATTGAGGATAGACATTGCTAAAAATAGAAATTTGAAAATGAGCATCCTCGGAGATTCTAAAACATCTTTTGCACTAAAACACGATGACTCTTTTGACTAACATTGAAACCCTGACCACCATGAATCTTTGAATTTAGAACCTTGTGATTCAAAAACATGTTCAGGATTTCTTTTATTTCTTGCTGAAATCTGACCCAAAATCCTTGAATGATGGAACTACAATTATCATAGCACAAGAGCTTGGTAGACCAAGAAAAGGCTTATGGTATTGTCACCAAAAATCTGTCATGAACAATGTTTGAGAAACAGCTAGTCAATATTGCTCTAAACTGCTGAAAACTGCCTTGTAACACTTGTTATTAGATGCAGAACTGCAGTCACAAGACCTAGGTGATTGTATCAGATTTTAGAATACAAATCTTTTGCATAACCCTGAGCTGGACAAACTTTACAAAATCACAGAATTTGAAGTGATAAAACCATATATTGTTTGCTGTTCTGATTGTTCCAACCCATGATATATGCTTGGAAACTATGGTAAAGTGAAAGAGAAATCATGCCATTATATATAACTGGAGAACTGATGTTATATGTGACTGAAACAACTGTTTGCATCATTTTCAAAGGCTATAAAACCTGCTATTGATTCTGCAGGTGCCTATTTCTTTTATCCTTGACAGTCAGATCTTCATCCACTACACTAAAGCATTCCTATTTAGCATTTATGTCATCCAAATCTTGTTGAAGCTGCTCCAGGCACCTATCTTCAACTTTGCAGCCAACTTCTAATATGGATAGTGTTTGCTTCCAAAACCACAACTTCACTTTCTAGAACGAAATGTCACTCACAAGGCCAAGGTTGTTGTCATGCAAGTGAAATCAATTCATCAATAGACCATGGGCGGTTGAAGGCCAACTCTATGAGAGTGGGTTTCATCTCTTACTCTTTGAGCTCAACTTAGGATTGGGAGTGTGTTTCCAAGGGTATACCTTAATAGGAATTAAAATCAAACAAAATGGACAACTAAAATTATCGACAGCCAAACCCAACTTGTTGACTTGGCCCCAAGGATTGTCATTGAACTGAGAACAACTAGCTGCCTCAAAAACCCTATATAGCTGATTAAATTGTGCAATTGTGACCCACACGAAATAGATTTGTTTGATTATTACGAAGTCATGAATGCACAAAAGGTCCTAACCCTAAACTATTGAATTATGTTTTGATTTTGAATGATTTGAGATTGATTAGGTAGAACAAAGATTGGTGTCTATCCAATTGGGCTATAGAGTGACAACTAATAAGGAGAACAATGAAGGAAAAAATTGAAGAATTGATCGAAATGCACAAAAGTTAGTCCTTAAGTGGAACTGTAGAGTTGGGGAAAGACGTAGTCTAAGGATCAGAAAGGGCTTGTTCGAAGAGGGAATGATGAGTATGGTTTTTCAGTGTTGCACGAGGGTTGAAAATCTTGAAGAAAAAATTTCAGTCACCCCAACCTCATGACAATTTGTTCCGCCCACAATCCTTGTGTTCTAGCATCACCTCCAGACATACCCCATGCCTGCCCTTTTTCCAAGTCCAACCTGACAAACACCATTGTCCAAGTCTCCAAGACTCTTCTCCCAATTGTTTTTGATCTCATGACACTGTCTCCTGGCCTACCCCTGTGGCTACCAATCTGACTTGCCACCCTATCAACTCAACTTCCCTAAAGTTCTACTGCTCCAAGCAGTCCACATCCAATGTGGGCAAGGTATTTCCTCATTTCCCTTGTCTTTTCCCTTTGTGACTCAGCCCCATCTTAGTTCCCAACTCTAGGCCTAACTCACCACATCATCATGTCCTCTTGACTTCTTGTGGAGTTCCTTACCCAACTGGCTCCTTTTGAGCACCCTCTTTGAGACCCTATTCCATCCTGGGTCGTTACCTTGTTCCCTTGGACAATGGGCTCCTTGCCCCCATTAGAACTCACACCTTTGGCATATGTGGGTGAGCACCCGAAGTAGCACTCCGTTCCTCTTTGTTGGGGATGCACATTCCCAACACTATGCCCCAAACACCACTTCACCTTGGAACCCCTGGAACTCTCTTTTTGGAGCACCCTCGATACCCTGGTGCACCCCAATCTTGGACTAGAATGCCCCAATACTTGGTTCCAACTTGGCACTCTCACTTCAAGAGTGACCATCCCTTTATATTCTCCCCTACTCAAAAATAGGCGACACACTCGACGTCAGACCACTCTAGTCAGGGCACCCTTGCTCCCAAATTGGAGACTTGCCTTAAGGGTTCTCTAAACACACATGTCCAACATGCGGGGATTCTTCCACACACCTTTCTGACCCAGTCATACTTGGTTCCTACCAATGTCCCAAACACTGACCCACAATGCAAGCCCTCTAACTTGAATTGCCCACTGAGCTATTCCTCATTCTGAACCACTGAGTTCTATGTCCACTATCCTGGAAAATTGCATCTTCCCACTTTCACCTTGGTCTAAGTTGACTTCAGTGCAAGCCCTGCCTCACCAAACCCTCAACTTAGCATCCAAGTTCTCGGCTCTACCACATTCCATGGCACTTGAACCTTAGTTTTGACACCAGTTCCACCAGGAAACCACATGAACACCCCACTCACATTTACTTAGTTCCAAATTTCGGGGCATCCTCACCAATACCACCCCTTTGCCTCCCAACTTCATTTTCCTTAAGTTCCAAACTAGGCATCGACTGAAAGACTTGCCTGCTTCCAACCCAGTTGTGCAAGCCCACTGCATCTGCCCACCCTGAAGACCTAGTCTCCACTGACTAGCATACCACTTATGACTTCCCAAGTTCACATTTTCAACCTTCGGCTTCGCAACTTCCTTCCGTTGCGCACTATGATTTCCTGTTGGTTGATCTCATGGCATGCCTTGCATCCATTCCTTGTCCCCAACAACTCAACCTAATAGACTGCCCAACATTTGCACACTGATACACTTCCCGTCTCCAATGCTCTCTTAGTACTTCATCTAAGCTCAATTCCATCATTCTGATGTACTCACAAACCCATTTTGAGTTTGTCTTGGTGCACTTCCCTGAAGACACCCACTCTGAATTGCTTCGAACACACTCAGTCCACTCACCAAAATCCATTGGGTTACTTTGTCTGCTCATTGCACTGCCTCATGGCATGCCCTGCGTCCATTCCCTGCCTATAACACACCACAAAGCACTTCCAATGTCCTCCAACAAACCTTCTTTCTGTGCCAAAGCCCATTGTTATACCTTTGCCAACCTGTTTTCACCAACATGACTCCACACAAACACCTTGTTTTGTTTCGTCTCCTAGACAACTCTTGTGCTTGCTCTTGCCAACACCATGTGACAAGTTCTTTTACCTCTTTGTGGCTCAACACTCTTGGTATCCTTCACCTCAAGCCTCAAACGCCACTTCAATTTCACCTTGGACCCAGTGTCCCAGACAAGATCCTATGCCCTGAACATTGAGTCCCACCTATTGTGAGAGCCCAAGTCCCCCATAAATGTGGAGTTGCATCAACCAAAGACATAACCCACCTCTTTTCCTTATGACACAACATCTGCAAAATAGACATAGTCCACCTCCTTTGGACTCATTTTACCAAATTTCATGACTTCCAAGGCAATCCCATCCCCTGGACGAGTCACTGTGATGACATCTCACTCGTAGACTTCCTCGATCAACTTCAAACAAGAGGCCTTTACCTTGCTCTGTTGTATCAACATCCACTCGCTGACTTAGTTCCACCCACAATCCTTGTGTTCTAGCATCACCTCCAAACATACCCCATGCCTACCCTTTTGCCAAGTCCAACCTGACAAGCACCCCTGGTACCCTGGTGCACCCTTGGCACACCCTAGTGTGCCCTTGGTGCACCGTCTACGATTTGAAACCCTCCTATCAATGCAAACATGTACGGCTTCATTGGGAATGGGAATTTGGCCAAGAATGACCTGCTATTGATGATCTCCAATGTGCTAGGTAAGAAATGCAAGAAATCAAACTCCCTCATACTAGTTGTGAGAATTTGAAGCTGCTTAATTTGTCCTCCAACTTATTTTCTAATTTGGTAATGGAAACACTAAAAATGTTGATCTAATCTTCTTCTAAAATCTGTGAGATTCTCTAATAATGACCCCTGATTGTGGTCATTCCATGTAGAACCCTTGGGTGATCTTACACACCTGTAGATTTTGTCCCATCTGAGGGTTTTCATCCTCTAGTTAGCTTGAAACTTCATATTTGCAAACTTGTTGCTTAGCTTTTGTTTTGTAAATGATAACTTTGATAATGAAAAAGATCTTCTTTGCTCTTTATCCTTCTCCAAACCCTACGTCCTAATCTTGGCAATTTTCACTTTTAAATGAAATCAATTATTGCCTTCTCAAAATCCAACACCTCACTTTTGGTCATTAAATGTTTTAATTTAATTTCATCTTTGAAAAGCGTCCATTTCACTTAAAATTAATAAAGTAACTTAGAATGTAGTATTTCAATAAAGTTACTTTATTATTTTAATAATGGCCAAGTTATAAAGTACTTTATTAAAAGTAACTTTATGACATTAAATCATAAAGTCACTTTAATAAAAGAATATCATTAAAGTAACGTGACTTAATAATTTAATAACTCTCGGCAATAGTCTACCAATAATCCCCTGAGAGTGTACTGTAACCATTACCAATTGTAGATGTGCCACCACTGAGCCTAATATTACTTACTATAAATAGCAAGTGTGAATGGTGAACTCTTGAATTGCCTTTGAACGACCAACCAACCAAATGCGAGATCACTAAGCTGAATATGCCATAATGAAACATCAAGCCTACTGAAGAGCCTAAATCTCCCCAAAAAGGTCCCCTAAACATCTCACTAGCCTACAGGAACCATAGTGATAGGCAAACCGTAACTCCCAAACCACTGGCTAGAAAAGGGACATTACATATACTTCCAACTGATCATGGATTATGTTTCTAATCTCATTATTTGGTATTATATTGTCAATGCATGAAAGAATGCCTACCATGACCTCCTTCTTAACCCTAAATGTATCAAAGAAGTAGAACTTTGGGTTTAGGTAGTAGGCCAAGGCATGCATCAGTTGGTGGAGTTGATTCATCCATTTGTGATTAATGATGTGTCAAATTATCTCAAATTTTCTTTTGTTTCCATCATAGTAATGTAAAATGGTCTCTTTGGCTCTATCCATGGCCTCATGAATATACTATCAACATGCCATTGCCATCCACCAAACACATAACCTTGACCAAAACTATATTACAAATTATACTCTTTGGAAAAATTACTCCAAGGGCTACAATTTTGCAAAATTTCATGTCATGGAGACTCCATTCAATGGTTCACACCTTGCTTCAAAGCATGAATTTATTCTAAAAACTAGGTGAGTAGAAAGAAGAGGACAACATAAGGACCTACGATTGATGCATTTGAAGGTCCTTCATTTATGAGCCCCTTTCTATAGGGTTTTTGAATATGCAACATTTGAAAATGGGAAAAAAGGCCTTTTATGAAATTGAGCACTCAACCACCCATTCAAATCTTGACTTCAATTTGAATCTTATTTACACATGATGGGTGTGTTACGTTCAAATGGGGGACCTTCATTTGAAGGTGTTCAACAACTTTTTCCTTTCAAAACTCATTTTTGTACCCCATCCTACAAGTGGGACACACTAATCATGCTATGACTCTTGCATATTTAGAATTTCTTTGTCTTCATCAACAATAGGTTACAATACTAGTAGTTTGATTGTCTTCAAAATTTATCTTTTGTTAATAGATATCAATAGATTCAAAGAAAAATCAATCAAGGGGCAGTTTAAGACGGTTTTCCAAAGATTGAAAGACTGCATTTACGCGTGCACATTTGAACAGGGTTTGAAGAACATTCAAGATGGTGAGATATAGACAAGTTCATATATAAAAATGGACATCTTTCAAACATTAAGTGGCCACTACAGAAAATTCAAGTTTGAGTTTTTTGTGTATCATCATGACTAAAGTTTTTTAGTGTTATCGAAATTTTATCATAATCAACATAAAAGAGAGCTTCATTGGAATCTTTTAGAGCCACCTATCTAGAAGTTGTGGACTAAAAGTAGCTGTCACATTTTCAAGGATAAAAGTATATTCTCAATTTTGCTAATTTTTAGCTAGCACTCCTTATAGCTCATGCTATTTTTAGCTTTCCTCTAAATTCGACATTTTCTATTTTAACCTAGAGTTAGCTATTTTTAGGTTATCTATCTTTAGATCTCTCATCATGTGAAAGATGTGAATACTAATGATAGTTTGTAATGATTTCAATTGACATCTTAATATAATTTACATTTAAGTTTTAGTTTTAGTGGATAAGATTTGGTAATAAAATTTACATGTCATACAAGAAGTCAATAGCTAGAATTGTAGTAGTTAATTTCTTTAATTTATTTTCATGCAGAGTGTTGTAAACCTAATAAAAAAATTTCATGTGCTTAATTTTTTTTTATGGTAACTCACTCTTGCTTGTTGATGAAATTTCCATTCATTGAGTATTTTTTATTGTTATTTTCATAGTTCATTATTCATGCACTATTTTGCTTCTAAATTATTTTTGAAGCTTTCCACCTTATATGTTATTGTGCTTTTATGAATTGAAACATAATAATTACTAGAAACTTTGTATTGTAGTAGGTATTAGGTTGGTCTCTCATAGCTTTGAATACAAATGGCATGCCCGACTTATAATGTTTGGTGTATGTATCTAAGCTTATTCAATCCTTATGTGTGCTTGCATTATTTAGTTTCTACTTTTAGTTGAATAACACAAGTGTGTTGTCATAGGATTTATTTTTAGTCAAAAAGCATAAAAACTTTTTGTCTTGTGTTGAAGTGTGTTTCAGCTTTCATTTATTTTTATTCAGCATGACTATGTAACACCCCAAAAAACAATGTATATATTGTAAAGAACAAGTACATGTGTTAATTAGGTTAGTTTTTGTTTACAAGGAGCTTCCCATACTAATTCAAAGAGTAGTTCATTTCATATTTGTTACATTTTGTGCCACACTAACACACTAAAAGGTGCAAAGTAAAATGTTAAACAATAATTTAATAGTTTTCTATGGACTAACTTGAAGTATTTAAAGTGCCTAAATACCCTCACTAGTTCATGTAGAACAATTTTCTTTCTAAAGAGAATATAATGTGATTGTGCATTGGTATATGGCATTTTATTCTCACTATAGGTGAATTATGCTTTCAATGGGAAGCGTAAAATGCTTCGACAATCACTTCAGCACTTGCATGCATCTCATGATATTCAGTTGGCTCTTAGGACTCTTGGTCTTCCAGAGACTGTAAGTTGTCAATTTTGTTGCCCATTCTGTTTTTATGTTATTTTGTTTTAACATGCTTTGTGCACTTAAATGCCTTGTATTCTTAATAAGAGTTGGTACTATTTGCATCTACTAAGTTTATATTGTCATAATATTTGTTGTTAAAGGTAAAAAGGACATTTTATTTTTCTTTTTAATTATCATGCAAGGATCCCAGCTTGAAACATTAGTTTTAGTTTTACAAATGGACAGTATTTAGTTTTACAGGTGACTGTTTGATTATGCTCTTCTATTTTCTTCTTATGTGTGCAGTCACGACCAGAGGAGCTTAAATTGGATGACTTTGTAGGATTGTACAATTTACTAGAAAATTCCAATTCCGTTGGTTAAGTAGGGTGACTACAACCACCACATATCCCATTTTCTCGCTATATGTATAGGATCTTATATAGCCAAGGGTATGAGATTAATATATGATTTATGGTCTTTCCTGTGCACCCATCATATCTTTTTGTAATTATTCTGAACTCTGAACATTATAAGATAGTACCATTGCAGTATACACCACAAAAGTCTCAACACTATCGGCAATACATCAGTTTGCAATACAACAATTATCATGCAGGAGTATTTCTACAAATACACTTCTTTTGCAAAGTTCAATTTGACAGGGATTGTCAGACGAGCAAATCAATCCTCTTGTATATTCATGTAGTATTCTACACATTATAAATATGTTTTATGAAACTAGCATATCTATCTTAGATAAATCTATATAAAAGACACTAAGAGATATCATTCCTGGGGCACCGACTTTTTAATAGATTTGTCATAAAAATGCAAATAAAATAAAATGAAATATGTTGAACAGAAAATACACTGTTATGAAAATTCCCTACATTTAGCCATTACATTTCACAAACTACACTGCAGAACTCTTAACAAATAAAATAACTGTAAGTATATTTAACAGAATATGTACTGTTACTTAAAAATTTCCCTGTATCTTGGCATTAGATGCATTGATTCATGGACCTCAAACAAATCAAATAAAATCAATGAAATCTATTTCAGAGAATCTATGTTTTACACAAAATTATCCCCTCATTTCATCATTATATGGATAAATTTGTGTAACTCAAACAAATTAACAGAAAATATTTTTCTACATTTCGCCATTCATAAATTTACATTGTAATTAATAACAAAAATAAAGAGGAGTTTCATTATCATCATCTTTCACATAACATCCAATACATTGGTTTTATAAAACCATTATTCTCTTGTTATGGGAATAACTTCCCACCCAACTAACTAACTAATAATTAATTTATTATATGTAAACCTTAATTTCCTAACAACCCCCCCTTATGGTTTACTTAATGGAGAAACAAAAACAAAAAGAATAATATATCAGCATCAACCTAAACTTCTCTTTGTAGGAAAATGTCTTGATTATCCAACTTTGCATCAACATCAACCCAAACTTCTCTGTCTAGGCAATGTCCTAATTATCCAACTTTGCATTAGCATGAACCCAAACTCCTAATGTCTGGGTAAATGTTTTGATTATCCAACATTTACTTGTGAATCAAGATACACTTCATTATTCACAAGAAAATCAACTAACACTCAACTATCCATAGCCAGTTTGTAGATTCAACTATCCACAAACCAACAACAACTCGTCAAGTTTGTGAATTTAACTATCCACAAACCAACAAATCACTGCATGCCCCCTCTTGCTCCTAAGGGGACTAGAGATGAAACAAACGCTTCTCATGCAAGGCATCATCTTTGAGCAAGAAGCTAGCTCGAGATGATGAAGATCCTCCTACCTCCAATGCCTCCAACCTCTGATCCCGCCTGTTTAATTCTTAGAGAAGATATACATCATTGTCATTGCAAGGAGATTTTTGATCACACATTGCAATATTACATCTTTCTCCCTCAATTTCAGTAGCAACTAAAGCATTATTTTTTTTTAACATGCCATCAATAAGATCTCTAGTACTTTGAATACAATTCACTAAAATGTGTTTGTTTTTATTACAATAGAAAAATTTGAAATTATTCTTTCTTTTTGAAATATTAGTCTTCCTTTTGACAAACAAAGCAGCTTATTCAGTAATTGAGTGAGTTTTAGTGAGACTTTTCTCTTCATCAACTAAGTAAGATATCACATTTTCTAAGCTCGAGCTCAGATTCAATTTGTTTAAAGTAAACACAATATTGTCAAAACTTCAAGGCATACTATTTAATAAAATAGCTTTGGCATCATCATCATCAATTGTACATTTTATTCTAGCAAGTTGATTAAGAAGGGAACAAAATGTAGTAATATGTTGAACAATACTATGTAATGTCCCCATTTTTAGCACTACGCTTTCTAGTGACTGTTAGCCTATCCCCGTAGGCCCGTAGGCTAGTCAGATGCAGAATTAGGGTTTCTAGGTACTTGGAGGTTTCTTTTGTGGATTTGAGGGTTTGCATGTTGGAATTTTGTAGTTTAGTTTATGGATTCTTTTTGGGTTTTCAGAGAGCTTTGCAATGTATGACATACAACTGCATCAAGTAACTTTTCCAGACTTAGTATTTTTAGTAAGTTACGATGGCTGCTCGGTTTGTGATTAAAATGCATTTGAAGTTACTTACTATTTTTAGTAGTATGCTATTTATAGTAAGTGTTGTTTTTTAGTAGTACTGTTTTTGGCAAGGGTTTAACAGTTCAGTACTATAGTTATATCTGGCAGGGTAGTACATATTTAGTTTGGTCTCCAGCATTTGAGGTGCTTATTTTGGCAAGTTTAATATTTGATGAAATAATGTTTTAAGTGAAAATATTTCTTATACAAAAGTGGACGACTTCATAAGGGGAATATTTAAGTTGTTTATAATGTATTTTTCACTTATATTTTTGGGACGCCAAAACTTATGTTTTATTTGGATTTTTGATAAATCATCTCTCCCTCATATTTGGATGCTAAGTCAAGGTGGCTAATGAAGTTAAAATGAAATGTAAATGCAAGTTGGAGAGATGAATGTGAATTTCAACTTGGGTGCCCAAATTGGAGGGAAAAAGGATTTGAAATTGAATTGAAGCTATAAATAAGAGTGTTGGGCTTCATTTGAGACTATCCATTGCAAATTATAATTAAGTGTTGCCAAAATTTCTCCAGTTTCTTGCTTTGAGGAATGCATACCTCCTAGTGCCCTTAGTTTTGTGCTTGCAAGATAGCACCTAGCTAAGCTTGTGACTGTTCTTTACACTAAAGAGAAGATTGAGCCTATTGGAGATGTCTACTTTTGATGCTTTTTGAGTTTTGAAGTGATTTCTTAGTTTTTTTATGTTGTTGTTTTGGCTTGGTTGGAAACACATTTTTGTTCATAGCTCCTTGCACAAATTTTTTGTCGTTCTAGGCATTGGCTATATCTCTTCTACCATCCTAGGCGCCCCTTATTGCAAGTTTTCAATGTTTTTGGAGAGTTCCTTGATTTTCTATGATGGACACCCCTTCCTAGAAGGTCGTACCATCTTTGTTCTAGCATTGGGAAGCATGCACTAAAATGTTTGAGGCTGGTTGCTGCTATTTGTTGGCTTGAAACTAGTCGCCCATCTCCTTGGAGCTATTTTCATCTTGTTTCATGTCTTTCAAAGATGTATTGGTGGAGTTGTGATCATTTTGGTGTGATTCGAGCTTGCTGGACTGAGATTTTTGTACTTTGTAATTTCATATCAGATTGGTAAAAGTTCAGTTTTGTAAAAGTTTAGTTTTTGGCTTGTTTTTCCTTAGTAGATTACTTGCTTAGTAGTGGAGAGCATATCTTATCATTTTGGAGTGTATTGAACATCTAATATCCATTGTAACTTGCAGATTACTTCATATTGTAAGGTTGTTATCAGTAGTACTGATTTAGTCATTTTACTTCTGCAGTTTACTTTTGTATTCCCACTTTTAGTGGAAGAGACAGGCCTCTCCGTCTTTACTTTTAGCAATTTTACTTTCCTATACTACCCGCTGAAAGGAAGGGGTCGGCTAGCCGCCCAAACACTTTACTAGCAGTACTTTGTATTACAGTCCTGCTGGATAAGTGGTCAAGTTGCATTACATATCATGCTAATCAGTTGAGTCGTATTTCATATTGTACTTTCAAGCATTTCAGTTTCTTCAACTAACAATCCCCTTTCCACTGTATGCTCTCACCTTGCCCACACTGGGATCTGGGTGATCAAAAAGTGAAGGGTTGATTTAAGTACTTGCTCTTTCAGTTCAATTTCATCTAACAATCCCCTTTCCATCATATGCTCTCACCTTTCCCTCACTGGGAACTGGGTGATCAAAAAGTTGAGGGTTACTTTCAACTGGATTATCTTGTTTATCTAACGTTAACGGGTGAAACTATTGTGAAAAAAAATTGGAAAAAATTGTAAGAGGATATTACAATGGTATCAGAGCCAAAGTTCGTGCCATCATGTTGGGAGAACAAAAAAAAATTAGAGTGGCCAAAATGGAATTCAGTAGAGATGTTGAACAGTTCAAGAGGCAATGTGAACATGAGGCTTCCCTACTCTATGCAGAATATCAAAACATGACATATGAGTTTAAGAACGTAGTTCCTTTTGATTCCTTCTTGAATTGTGTGTTGATTTTGCGACCTGAAAAATTGGTTATGGTCAACTATATCAAGAACATGATTAAAAAGGAAGCAAAACATGCCATGGTTGAAGGGTCAAGGAAGGAAGAAGTGCTTGTTTGTGGGTTGCAGCCCACAAGTAAGCATCTTGGTGAGAAAATTCAGTCAACAATCTTTGAAGAAGGCACAAGCAAGGAGCACATGTCCAATCAAAATGGTCATGATTTAGAAGGAGAAACCTTGACATATGAGGAGTTTGTGTCAAAGTCTCAAAATACTCCCTTAGACTTGCATGTGATTGGAGACAATGAAGATTGGTTTGGTGAAAAGGACAAAACAACAACCTTGAATCCTAATGTGGATTTATTCAATGATGGTTTTGAGAATAATGAGTTCACTAAGGAAGAGCATGTCGAAGGTAGTTTTGGTGATGTTGTAGAATCAACTTATAACCATTACCATAGAGATGTGGTTGGTGATGATTCCAATGAGTTTGTACCTAATCATGTTGAAGATTTGGTGATAAATGGTTCCCTTCTTATTGCTAACCCAAGTCCCCAAGAGTTTTCACATGAAGAGTTCATGACAAGTAACCAAGAAGAATTCTTTGGTATGCATGGGGCTGCCAATGATTAAATCGGTAACATACCTACTCATGATAGGTTCATTGAAGATAAGAATGATAGAGTTTTTCAAACAAATAGCATTGAAGATTCTTTACTTCATTATAGTGATGGTGTCAAAGGTGGTTTTGGATTTGTTCTTCAAACCAAGCCTTTGGAGAGAGGTACTTATGAAGATATTAATTTAAGTGAGTTGGTAGGTGATTTATTCAAAGTCAACACTCCAAGAAGAGTGCAATGAGCATTTTCCATTTGATCAAAACAATCAACCCCTTAGCATTTGGGATCTAGGTGTGAAGGCAACTAGTGATGACAAGGAACCTGTGTGGGATGAATTTCCCTTTAATCCAGATGATGAAATGGAACTTGATGAGGATTCTATATCAGCAAACAATGGTGACGTTATGCTTGAGTTTGGGGTTGCCTTCTCGTTTGATCAAAGTGACATTGAGGTGGAAGCATACTTAAGATTCTATAAGGCTCCTGATATTGAGAGTTTGATGGTGTTCTTGAGTAGAAATCAGATTTATTAGTGCACGGAGCTGATCATCATCTTGGTGTTGAGCAATGCCATCACGTGGATGTTGAGGGGTGTGAGACCAGGGACAACCAAGAAGTCATTGAAAACAAGAATGGAAATTTTGATTGTGAGCAAAGGCTCGAAGAACTAGTGGAGTCTGATCCTATTTATGATATTGAGCATCTTCAACTTGTTGGTGATGAAAGACAAGAGTCTTGGAGCAACTATGAGGGCATCAATGACAAGAAACATAGTTCTAATTTTTACTTACAACCTATCAGCAGTACACCACCTTTGCATATTCATGAGTGGGAAGGTCAATGCAAGGTATCCATTGAAAAGGAAGTGCAAGCTCTATCCCAATTTGATCGCACACACAGTTTGATTGAAGAACTCTACTGGAAGGCTTAGATTGAAGAGAGACAGATCAAAGTTAAGGATGAAGTTACTCTCCCTAATTTGCAACTTATCGAAGACTCTTTGGAGACATTGAAATCAAATTACATACACTTGATTGAAGATTGAGATCGTGTCATCGAACTTGCAAGGAAGACCATTAGTGCATTCCAAGGAAAAGAGAGAAAAGTTGATGAGCTTACTCATGAGCTTGAATCAACAAAAGGAATGTTAGAAGATACTCAAGTGGCATTAATGGAGTAGAAGAGTAGCTAGCTGATTTCAAACTTTTCAAGGAGCAAGAGAATGAGCAAAGAGCTGAAGAAATCAAGCAAGTAATTGGTGATCTTGATAGTCTTCGAGAGGAGTTTGATCTTGGAAGTTTCACAAGAAAAACAAAAGTTGCATGTGTAGATTCAGATCAACAAGATGGAAGTGAGCAAGAGGAAATGGATGACTTCCAGGTTCTTGATAACCCTCTCTTCATGATGGATGATAAAACATGTGGTGAAGTGACCGAACATGAGACTAAGTATGGTTTCTAGTGTATGGATGATATGATATCAAACCATGAGGATGTGCCATGTTTTGTGATTAGAAATCTTTCAAGACTGTTTGATACTAAATGCATAAGTGGGGTTAAGGATAAAAACTCCACTTGGGAAATGTTGAATCAGGATGATTTCAACATCCTTGACATCAAGATGTTGTCCAAACACAGTTTGATAGCTGCTCAAGGTTTCATTACAGCAGAAAAGAGTGAAGAATCCAAACTTGTTACTCATGAATTAGGGGAGAAAGAAGGACCAAAACATGATGTTTACATGCTTGACAATCCATCCTTTTGGTTGAGTGATGCTTTAGCACATACTAGTCTATTTTGGGAGTTGGATTTGAAGACATCTAATTTTTTTCGCTCCAATGTTGTTGAAGCTTTCATGGATAGGCTTTAGAGGTTCACTAGAGGAGACACCAATCATGAGTATGCACTTGGGGATGTGTTGAGTATTCTTTCCAGTGTATTGGAGATCACTTTCAGTTGGGTATCCATGCTTGGGATCCTCAACATGGTTTAATGGAGCTTATTAAATATGGAAAGAAGGATTTGTGGAGGGATAAAGATCAAATTATCAGATTTTTTGGTATTGTCTCATTTTTAACCAACCTTTTGATGGTTTCTTTTGTTCATCAACTAGCGGATTGGAAAGATATTTTAAGCAAAGGATGGGTCTATGTGGAGTTGGAGTCACTAGAGAGGATGTTTCCAACCTTAGATGTGAGCAGATGTGTTATTTTGGATGACAATTTCTAGTGTTGCAGCAATTGTTCATCTTCTTGCACACTGATTTTCCTTAAATCAAATCTCAAGTCAACCATTTCAGACTTGGTGGGTAGTTGGTGTACTCATTTTCAGACTTCACAGTCGCCTAGTAGGACTGATTTATGGTCTTAAATAAGAGGTATGTTGAGTTGGGGCAATCAATATCCATGTTTGGGAAGTGTTCAAGCTCCAACTAGAGGCTTTTCCTATACACTCTCTTGTACTTATGATTGGGGCAGTGAACCTTTACTTGCTTTGGTTCATCATTTTGGGGCTCTTGGAGTGGGAACCGTAAGAGTTTTCAAAAGTCTTCATGGTTGTATTAGATTAATTCAGGGGAGGCATAGTAGATCCATGAGGAGTTATGAGGATGAGTTTGTTGAGCTCTTGCAAAGGATTGCTTTCCTCTTTGCAAGAAGTTTTGGAGAAGTCACATATGCAGTCGTGGCTCTGTTAGATACAATATGGAGATATGTCGAGGAGTTTGATTCTGAGTTGAGTAGACTATCTTTCTTATTGCCCAGGTTTGTGATAGACAATGGCATTGTTGATATTGATTACTTAGAGTCTTTTAGGCATGAGATGTTGCATGGTATTGATTTCAGTCCTCCCAGTTTTTTCAGCTTGAGTTTCATGGATGGTAACATTTTGGGGTTACAGGGGAGGTTAGTGCAGTTTGGGCACAATGGTTTCACTTATGTGATTGGAGTGGTGTAGTGTCGACATGTTGGGTCCTTCGTGAGACGGATATGGGACCTTGGGATCCTACTTGCTTTGGTGTGGATCAGTTTAATTTTTTTTGGAGTTGTGGTGGCATTGCTTGAGGACAAGCAATTATGGGAAGGGCGGACTGTAATGTCCCCATTTTTAGCACTACGCTTTCAAGTGATTGTTAGCTTATCCCCAGAGGCTCGTAGGCTAGTCAGATGCAAAATTAGGGTTTCCAGTTGCTTGGAGGTTTCTTTTGTGGATTCAGGGGTTTGCATGTTGGAATTTTGTAGTTTAGTTTATGGACTCTTTCTGGGTTTTTAGAGAGCTTCATAGTGGTATGACATGCAACTGCACTAGGTAACTTTACTAGACTTACTACTTTTAGTAATTTACGATAACAACTCAGTTTGTGATTAAAATGCATTTGAAGTCACTATTTTTAACAGTATGCTATTTATAGTAAGTGTTATTTTTTAGTACTATTTATGATAGAGGTTCAATAGTTCAGTACTATAGCTATATTTGGCAGGGTAGTATATTCAGTTTGGTCTCTAGCATTTGAGGTGCTTATTTTGGAAAGTTTAATATTTGATGAAATAATGTTTTAAGTGAAAATATTTCTTATGCAAAAGTGGATGACTTCATAAGGGGAAATATTTAAGTTGTTTATAATGTATTTTTCACTTATATCTTTGGGACGCCAAAACTTATGTTTTATTTGTATTTTTGATAAATTCATCTCTCCCTCATATTTGGATGCCAAGTCAAGGTGGCTAATGAAGTTAAAATGAAATGCAAATGCAAGTTGGAGAGATGAATGTGAATTTCAACTTAGGCAACCTAATTGGAGGGAAAAAGGATTTGAAATTGAAGTGAAGCTATAAATAAGAGTGTTGGGCTTCATTTGAGACTATCCATTGAAAATTATAACAAAGTGCTGCCAAAAGTTCTGTAGATTCTTGCTTCGAGGAATGCATACCTCTTAGCGCCCTTAGTTTCGTGCTTGCAAGATAGCACCTAGCTAAGCTTGTGACCATTCTTTACACTGAAGAGTAGATTGAGCCTATTGGAGATGTCTACTTTTGATGTTTTCTGAGTTTTGGAGTGATTTCTCAATTTTTTTATGTTGTTGTTTTGGCTTGGCTGGAAACACCCTTTTGTCCATAGCTCCTTGCACGAATTTTCTGTGGTTTTGGGCATTGTCTATAACTCTTCTACCATCCTGGGCACCCCTTATTGCAGGTTTTCAGATTTTTTGGAGAGTTCCTTGATTTTCTATGATGGATGCCCCTTCCTAGAAGGTCATATCATCTTTGTTCTAGCATTGGGAAGCGTGAGCTGTTTGAGGTTGGTTGTTGTTGTTTGTTGGCTTGAAACTGGTTGCCCATCTCCTTGGAGCTATTTTCATCTTGTTTCATGTCTTTCAAAGGTGTATTGGTGGAGTTGTGATCATTTTGGTGTGATTCAAGCTTGTTGGACTGAGATTTTTGTACGCTGCAATTTCATATCAGATTGGTAAATTTTTTTGTTTTTGGCTTGTTTTTCCTTAGTAGATTACTTGCTTAGTAGTGGAGAGCATATCTTATCATTTTGGAGTCTATTGGACATCTAATATCCATTGTAACTTGCAGATTACTTCATATTGTAAGGTTGTTATCAGTAGTACTGATTCAGTCATTTTTCTTCTGCAGTTTACTTTTGTATTCCCACTTTTAGTAGAAGAGGCAGGCCTCATTGTCTTTACTTTCAGCAATTTTGCTTTTCTATACTACCCGCTGAAAAGCGAAAGGGGTTGGCTAGCCGCCCAGACACTTTACTGTCAGTACTTTGTATTACACTCCCGCTGAATAAGTGGTCGAGTTGCATTGCATATCATGTTGATTGATTGGGCCATCTTTCATATTGTACTTTCAAGCATTTCAGTTTCTTTAGCTAATGATCCCCTTTCCACTGTATGCTCTCACCTTGCCCACACTGGGATCTGGGTGATCAAAAAGTGAAGGGTTGATTTCAGTACTTGCTCTTTCAATTCAGTTTCATCTAATGATCCCCTTTCCACTGTATGCTCTCACCTTGCCCTAACTGGGGACTAGGTGATCAGAAAGTGAAGGGTTACTTTCAATTGGATTATCTTGTTTATCTAACGTTAATGGGTGAAAATGTTGTGAAAAGGAATTGGAAAAAATTGTAAGGGGATATTACATACTATCACCCTCTTTCATTTTCAAACCAAAAAGTTTTTGCTTAATTCCCATTTTCACATTTGAAGCTTGTGAACCAGATCAAGAATTAAGGCTTTCGTACATTTGGTTTGAGGTTTTTGTCAAATCAATATGATGTAAATATGCATCAGATAAACCAAGATCATTCACTACTATAGCTTTACAATCTCTTGCTATCCATTTTAATGCTTCATCTAGATCTTGTAGTTCTTTAATAGTTCCATTAACAATATCCCAAAGATCTTTTTCTATTAAAACTAATTGCACTTTGACTAGACATGTATGAAATTCACGACCCTCAAACTTTGAAATAATATATGATTTCTCCATTTTAAATAAAATCAGTCTAATCACTTATCACCCCATTTTTATTTAACAAAAATTATGTTAACTTTCTTGTTATAGGGCAATAGCAAGATCATTAATACTAGGGCATACCTTGATTTTGATGAAACAAATTGCTATCAAATGAGATCTCCACCTCTATTTTTCCACATGCAACATTTTCTCTCCATATACGGACTGCTTGTAATGTCCCCTTTTTAGCCTAGGTTAGTGTTTGACAAATTATCCTATCATTAGGTCCTCGTAAGCTAATATTAGTGATTAGAGGGCCTTGTGGGGGAGTTAATTGGTTCTCAAAATGGCAGTTGGTAGTGTTTTCTTCTCCAGTTCCTTGGCATATACTGAGGTGATCATCTCCATGGTTTTTTGGCTCTGTTTATATACACTTACTATTTTTAGTAAGCCAGTTAGATGTTGGGGGCCAACCTTACTATTTTTAATAAGGCATCTAGATGGGCAAAGTGAATAGTGGGTTAGCCTGTGGTGTTCTTAGAATTGATTAATGATGAGTTTTAATAGAGTTAAAATATAATTAATTATTATTAAAGCCATTACTTTAATAATAATTAAATAATGAAGTGTACCCATCATTAATGTATATTTGATTTTATAATAGATGGCTTATTTTATAACATAAAGTCAAATCACTTAGTCATTGATATGTGCGCCCAAATGAAAAGATATTACAAGGAAACAAAAGGAAAATATATTTTATTATATTAACTGTTTGAAAAAGCCAAGGAGGTCGTGATTTTCTCGAGGAGGTACAAAAGCACTTAAAAAGCACTTCATTCATTATTGGTTATTATTGAAACTTGTGAAATTTCAAGAGCTTTGTTCAGGGGAGAAACAAGGGTTTCTTACTACTGCAATCCAGTCTTGGAGAATTTTCATTCTCCAAAATTCTTGCATCCCACAAGTGTGAATATCACCCAAAGGTTGCAATCATTAGGTGGCTTTCATCCAGAAGTCACATTGTGCATATTGGAGAGATTATTTTAGGGGTTTTGAATAATATTGTTTGAAATCAAAAGTATAATAGTTGTTGATAATTTTAATGTTGTTACAACCTTGCTGGGCCATACTATTCACCTTTGTCAGGTCGTACAAGTCCTCTTTTGCCATGGCATATAGTATCCAAAGGATGGTGTTTGGGTTCTAGGCTAAAACATCTATGGAATTTGTGTCCAATCTTCACCATTAGGGGCGACATGATCAGTGATATCAGTTTGCAAAAACGAAAAGGTGGAGAAACCTATATTTGTAGCTAGGTGTCCATTAATGAGGGTTTCAAGTTGTTGATACCAATTTTCAGAACTACACTTTTGATGCTATGGCTATCCGGGTATGCGTTTACATGTAAAAACATTCAATAATAAATCTGATTTGAATATATTAAGAGTTTGCTTCAGTAGTTTGACATTATTGACATTGTTCACATATATATATCTTTCTTGCATTTCTTGGAAAACTTTCATTAAAAACTTCAAAACAAGCAAAAACCATAAAAACCAAGAAATTTTAGAAAAGGTAGTTGCAGTACGAAATATCTTAGATTAGGGTGGGATATCTCAGTGGTATCAGAGCATAGTCTTCCTACCATCCTATACTGGTAATAATATTTTATGAGTAAAGAGCACATTCAATATACCAGAGGTGCAACACAGTGGGAACCACCTCTAGTTCTAGAAGGTAAAACAGTTTCAGGTATTTTGGGTATTCACGACATTGATAGTGATAATGACAGAGAGCATTAAAGGTGCCATGGCTAAAAGGGGGACGAGATGGGTAAATTCAGTTAGTCCTAACACCAGAGCCAAAAGGCAATTTGAGAATAATGCTAGTTTGGTTTATGACAATCCACTCTTTGAGTTGGATGATCTCCCTCTTGAGCCTAGTGTGGAATTGAGTGATGATCTAAGTTTGGGATCCTTCTTGTGCATCAGGATTCCAAATAGGGTTTACCGATGAGTTTCACAGTGAGTACATTGTGCAGAGTGCATATAGTTTTACCTTTGACCCACTTGTACATGATTTGTTTTCGATGCAAAAATCTTGTGCGCATGAATTGTTTAGCTAGTATGAGGTATATCCTTGCACAAATGAGGGTAGCAAACCCTGCTTGTTTCTAGAGTTTCTTTTTCATGATGATACTTTTGAGACAGATGATAACAGGGGTTGACCTTGGTCATCATGTTTTATCATTTGTGTTGATACTAGTGTTGTAGGAGTTATAAGGAAACAAGGACAAACCACATTTTTTCCCTTGGGACCCAAGTGGTGATGTGTTCTATCCTTAGTTAATATTGCTTAGGGTCAAGCAATTTTGGGGAGGGCAGACTGTAATGTCCCCTTTTTAGCCTAGGTCAGTGTTTGATGGATTAACATATCATCAAGTCCTCGTAGGCTAATATTGGTGATTAGAGGGCCTTGTGGGGGAGTTAATTGGTTCTCTAGATGGTATTTGGTAGCATTTTCTTCTCCGGATCCTTGGCATATTCTGAGGTAATCATCTCCATGGCTTTTTGGCTCCGTTTATATACAGTTTCTATTTTTAGAAGTTAGTTGGATGTTGGGGTCCAACCTTACTATTTTTAGTAAGGCATCTAGATGGGCAGAGTGAATAGTGGGTTAGCCTGTGGTGTTTTTAGAATTGATTAATGATGATTTTTAATGGAGTTAAGATATAATTATTTATTATTAAAGTCATTACTTTAATAATAATTAAATAATAAAGTGTACCCATCATTTGTGATATATTTGACTTTATAATAGATGGCTTATTTTATAACATAAAGTCAAATAGCTTAGTCATTGATATGGGCACCTGAATGAAAAGATATTACAAGGCAACAAAAAGAAAATATATTTTATTATATTAAATGTTTGAAAAAGCCAAGGAGGTCATGCTTTTCTTGAGGAGGTATAAAAGCACTTAAAAATTCACTTCATGCATTATTGATTATTATTGAAACTTGTGAAATTTCAAGAGCTTTGGTTAGGGGAGAAACAAGGGTTTCTTAATGTTGCAATTCAGTCTTGGAGAAAGTTCATTCTCTCAGATTCTTGCATCCCACAGGTGTGAAATATCACCCAAAGGTTGCAATCATCAGGTGGCTTTCATCCAGAAGTCACATTGTGCATATTGGGGAGATTATTTTAGGGGTTTTGAATAATATTGTTTGAAATCAAAAGTATAAATATTGTTGATAATTTTAATGTTGTTACAACCTTGTTGGGCCGTACTATTCACCTTTGTGAGGCCATACAAGTCCTCTTTTTCCATGCCACACAGTATCCAAAGGATGGTGTTTGGGTTCTAGGCTAAAACACCTATGGAATTTGTGTGCAATCTACACCATTAGGGGTGGCTTGATTAGTGATATCAGTTTGTAGCAACGAAAAGGTGGAAAAACATGTATTTGTAGCTAGGCGTCCATTAATGAGGGTTTCAAGTTGTTGATACCAATTTTCAGAACTGTGGTTTTGATGTTATGGTTGTCTGGGTATGAGTTTACATGTAAAAACATTCAATAATAAATCCGATTTGAATATATTAAGAGTTTGCTTCAGTAGTTTGACATTATTGCAATTGTTCATATATATATATATATGTATATATATATATATCTTTCTTGCATTTCCTAGCAAACTTTCATTAAAAAACTCAAAACAAGCAAAACCCATAAAAACCAAGAAATTTCAGACAAGGCAGCTGCACTAGTAAATATCTTAGATTAGGGTGGGATATCTTAGTGGTATCATAGCACAGTCTTCCTGCCATCCTGTGCTAGTAATAATATTTTATGAGTAAAGAGCACATTCAATATATCAGTGTTGCAACACATTGGGAACCACCTCCAGTTCCAGAAGGTAAAACAGTTCCAGGTATTCTGGGTATTCACAACATTGATAGTGACACTGACATAGAGAGCATTACAGGTACTATGGCTGAAAGGGAGAAGAGATGGGCAGATTCAGTTAGTCCTGACGCCAAAGCCAGAAGGCAATTTGAGAATGATGCTGGTTTGGTTTATGATAATCCACTCTTCGAGTTGGATGACGATCTCCCTCTTGAGCCTAGTGTGGATTTGAGCGATGATCTTAGATTTTTGGATCCTTCTTGAGCATCAGGATTCCAAAAAAGGCTTACCGATGAGTTTCACAGTGTTTACATTGTGCGAAGTGCATATAGTTTTAACTTTGACCCACTTGTACATGATTTGTTTTCGATGCACAAATCTCGTGTGCATTAGTTGGTCAGTTGGTATGAGGTATTTCCTGGCACAGACAAGGGAAGCAAACCCTGCTTGTACCCAGAGTTTCTTTTTCATGATGATACTTTTGAGACACATGATAGAGGGGTTGACCTTGGTCATCTTGTTTTATCAGTTGTGTTGATACTGGTGTTGCAAGAGTTATATTGAGACAAGAAGGACAAACCACAATTCTTCACTTAGGACCCAAGTGGTGATGTGTTCTATCCTCAGTTGAGATTTCTTGGGGTCAAGCAATTTCAGGGAGGGTGGACTATAATGTCCCCTTTTTAGCCTAGGTTAGTGTTTGACAGATTAGCCTATCATTAGGTCCTTGTAGGCTAATAATGGTGATTAGAGGGCCTTGTGGGGGAGTTAATTGGTTCTCCAGATGGCAATTCGTAGTGTTTTCTTTTCCAGTTCCTTGGCATATTCCAAGGTGATCATCTCCATGCTTTTCTAGCTCCGTTTATATACACTTACTATTTTTAGTAAGTCAATTGGATGTTGGGGGCTAACCTTACTATTTTTAGTAAGGCATCCAGATGGGCATAGTGAACAATGGGTTAGCTTGTGGTGTTGTCAAAATTGATTAATGATGAGTTTTAATGGAATTAAGGTATAATTAATTATTATTAAAGTCATTACTTTAATAATAATTAAATAATAAAGTGTACCCATCATTAATGATATATTTGACTTTATAATAGATGTTTTATTTTATAACATAAAGTCAAATCACTTAGTCATTGATATGGGTGCCCAAATGAAAAGATATTACAAGGCAAAAAAATGAAAATATATGTTATGATATTAAATGTTTTGAAAAAGCCAAGGAGGTCGTGCTTTTCTTGAGGAGGTATAAAAGCACTTAAAAAATCACTTCATTCATTATTGATTATTATTGAAACTTGTGAAATTTCAAGAGCTTTGTTTAGGGGAGAAACAAGGGTTTCTTACTGCTACAATCTAGTCTTAGAGAACATTCATTCTCTCAGATTCTTGCATCCCACAGGTGTGAAATATCACCCAAAGTTTGCAATCATCAGGTGGCTTTCATCCAAAAGTCACATTGTGCATATTGGAGAGATTATTTTAGGGGTTTTGAATAATATTGTTTAAAATCAGAAGTATAAGAGTTGTTGATAATTTTATTGCTATTACAACCTTGTTGGGTTGTACTATTCACCTTTTCCAGGTCGTACAAGTTGTCTTTTTCCAGGTCGTACAGTATCCAAAGGATGGTGTTTGGGTTCTAGGCTAAAACGCCTATGGAATTTGTGTGCAATCTTAACCATTAGGGGTGTCTTGATCAGTGATATTAGTTTGTAGCAATGAAAAGGTGGAGAAACCTGTATTTGTAGTTAGGCATCCATTAATGAGGGTTTCAAGTTGCTGATACCAATTTTCAGAACTATACTTTTGATGCTATGGCTATCCGGGTATGAGTTTACAAGTAAAAACATTCAATAATAAATCTGATTTGAATACATTAAGAGTTTGCTTCAGTAGTTTGAGATTATTGCAATTGTTCGTATATATATATATATCTTTCTTGCATTTCCTAGAAAACTTTCATTAAAAACTTCAAAACAAACAAAAACCATAAAAACCAAGAAATTTTAGACAAGGCAGTTGCAGTAGTAAATATCTCATATTAGGGTGGGATATCTCACTGCCTTCTAACTGGTTAGAGTTTGCTTCAGTAGTTTGAGATTATTGCAATTGTTCGTATATATATATATATATATATATCTTTCTTGCATTTCCTAGAAAACTTTCATTAAAAACTTCAAAACAAACAAAAACCATAAAAACCAAGAAATTTTAGACAAGGCAGTTGCAGTAGTAAATATCTCATATTAGGGTGGGATATCTCACTGCCTTCTAACTGGTTGTAGTTTATGGAAGTAACGATGAAATTGAAATTTCAGTTTATCAATTTAGCAATCAAGTCTTTGGCTTTAAGTATTGTTGTGCCATTTTAATTGCATTTTCACTATGCAAAGAAATAAAAAACTGTGCCTCATGCAATTTCTTCATTGCTGGTCTAGTGTTCTTCCTACACAATTCTGAATTGTAATGCCTCCCTTTCAATGGCCCACTATAATTTTTAATGCTTCCTTTGCAAATTCCAACGCATACGCACAGGCTTCGTATTGCTCTGATACCAATGTAGAGCAGAAAAAACAAGAGAGCAATATTAAAGAATTAAATTGCAAATAATAACAAAAATAAAGAGGAATTTCATTATCATCATTCTTCACATTACATGCAATACATGTGCTTTATAAAGCCATTATTCTTTCGTTACGGGAATAACTTCTCACTAAATTAACTAACCTAATAACTGATTTATTATATGTAAACTTTAATTTTCTGACAATATCCTCCAACACAAAAAATTTACACATCTAGCCATTGCATTGAACAAAAAAAAATGTTTTACATAAACTTTCCTGCATTTTTCTATTAAAAGCATTTAAATTCACATTATTTAGATCTTAAATCAAACTAACAAAAAACATTATAGGATGCAGAATTTACCAGAGGAAAATTGTCGACACTATCAAAAGGGAAGCTTGATGAAGCCATTGTTGTCTTTTAATCGACAAAAAATGGAAGTTTATTTTGAATCAAAATTCACCCTTCCTATCCTTGAAATGGTGTTCTAGTTGTACAATAGAGGAAAGGCATATTTAAAAATAACTTCCATGGTTAATGTGTGAGGCAAAGTCTTAAAGGCTACCTTATTATTAATTATGTTCGCTAGATTTTTATTAGTTTTATAGTTTTAGTTTTAGACACTCTATGTCTTTTTCCATTGTAGAATAGGTATCTTTGTATGAATATCCTAGATTATGGTCTGTGTCATACAGATGTACATGTTTTCTTCGTTATCATGATTTTTCTTTTATTATCATTGCATACACAATAAAAAAATGCACCATTTATCTGTTGGGAATCGTCCATGCAGACTCCCACTTTGGCTATCTGTCGATACTGAATGAGAATATATTGTGATAAATGAAGCATCATCCTTGAGGGTTGGAAGGGTCAGCAATACAACTTGGCTTAGATCATCACTGCTTTGTTCTTCCCAAGAAGTTTTGTCCAGGTCTCTGATGGTTCTTCTTATGGTGCTAATCATTTCCTTTAGTTTCTAAAAATATCTTTTTGTTGGTATGTGGCGACTGATCATTCTATATTGTATACTCTTCATGTATCCTCGTTGGGGTCCAGGATTGGGTCGGGCCCTGGGTAGGGGTTCGGGGGCAGTAGCCCCCGAGAATTTTTTTTTCCTACTTTTCCGCGTCATCACCAAAAAAGGAAAAATCACAAAAAAAAAAGAAAAAAAAACCGACTTTGGAGAACCCTAATCTGGAAGCTTCTAAGCTTGTTATAAGGGGTTGGGATGGGAGTTATAGTATGAAGAAAAAAGACGATTATTCACGAGATTGTAATAAGTTTTGCACTAGATAATAAAATCATTGGATGGTTGCGGTTTTGTGGATGTAGCCCGAATTGGGTGAACCACGTTAAATTCTGTGTTAATTTTTCTGTGTGTTTTATTTCTCTGTTTTATTGATC